>JAGYYJ010001346.1:0-107446 GCA_019671005.1 Hibiscus mutabilis
ATTATACAGTTTAACCTCAATTTTATAACTTTTTTCTCATTAAAATTCCAACGGGTCCACTGTAAAGCCCATTTAGACATGCACGCCTTAAACCCCAACAAGTATTAGAAATAAGATTAAATCAAATTTTATGAGTTAAAGTATTTGATTATGGGCTTTTAAATATGATTATATAGCTTAAACTCTATATTAGAACTTTTTACTCAGTTAAAATTCCAACGGGTCCACTGTAAAGCTCATTTAGACAAGCACGCCTTCAACTCTAACAAAATGGTTGCAAAATAAGATTATATCAAATTTTATGAATTAAAATATTTTGTTATGGGATTTTTACATGATTATACATATTAGCCTCAGTTTAAGAAGTTTTTACTCGTTTAAAATTCAAACGGGTCCACTGTAAAATCCATTTAGACATGCACGCCTTAAACCCCAACAAAACAGAAGAAAAATAAGATTAAATCAAATTTTATGAATTAAAATATTTAGTTATGTGCTTTTGAACATGATTATATAGCTTAACCTCAATTTCAAAACTTTTTACTCGGTTAAAATTCCAACGGGTCCACTCTAAAGCCCATTTAGACTTGCACGCCTTAAAGCCCAACAAAATGGTCGCAAAATAATATTAAATCAATTTTATGACTTAAAATATTTAATTATGGGCTTTTGAACATGATTATACATATTAAACTCAATTTTAGAACTTTTTACTCAGTTGAAATTCCAACGGGTCCACTGTAAAGACCATTTAGACATGCAAGCCTTAAACTCCAACAAAACGATCGAAAAATAAGATTAAACCATATTTTATGACTGAAAATATTTAGTTATGGGCTTTTGAACATGATTCTTTAGTTAACCTCATTTTTAGAAATTTTTACTCGGTTAAAATTCCAACGGGTCCACTATAAAGACCATTTAGACATGCACGACTTAAAACCCAACAATACGAAAGAAAAATAAGATTAAATCTAATTTGATGACTTAAAATATTTAGTTATGGGCTTTTGAACATGATTTTATACCTTAACCTCATTTTTAGAACTTTTTACTTGGTTAAAATTCCAACGGTTCCACTATAAAGCCCATTTAGACATGCACTCCTTAAACCCCAACAAAATGGTTGTAAAATAAGATTAAATCAAATTTTATAACTTAAAATATTTAGTTATGGTCTTTTGAACATGATTATATAGTTTAACCTAAATTTTAGAACTTTATACTCAATTTAAATTCCAACAGGTCCACTGTAAAACCCCATTTAGACATGCACACCTTAAACCCAAACAAAACGGCCGAAAAATAAGATTAAATCACATTTTATGACTTAAAATATTTAGTTATTTTTGAACATGATTATATAGCTTAACCTCATTTTTAGAAATTTTTACTTGGTTAAAATTCCAACGGGTCCATTGTAAAGCCTATTTAGACGTGCACGCCTTAAACCCAACAAAATAAAAAAATAAGATTAAATCAGATGTTATGACTTAATGTATTTAGTTATAGGATTTTGAACATGATTATATAGCTTAACCTCATATTCAAAAAAATACTAGGTTAAAATTCCAACGGCTCCATTGTAAAGCCCATTTAGACATGCACGTCTTAAACCCCAACAAATTGGCCGCAAAATAAGATTAAATCAAGTTTCATAAGTTCAAATATTTGATTATATAGATTAACCCTATTTGCAGAACTTTCTTCTCGGTTAAAATTCTAACGTGTCCACTATAAAGCCCATTGAGACATGCACACCTTAAACCCAACAAAACGACCACAAAATAAGATTAGATCAAATTTCATGCGTTAAAATATTTGATTATGGGCTTTTAAATATGATTATTTAGCTTAAACTCAATTTTAGAACTTTTTACTCTGTTAAAATTCCAACGGGTCCACTATAAAGCCCATATAGACATGCACACCTTAAACCCCCAACAAAATGGTCACAAAATATGATTAAATCAAAATTTATGAATTAAAATATTTAGTTATGGGCTTTTGAACTTGATTATATAGCTTAACCTCAATTTTAAAACTTTCTACTCGGTTAAAATTCCAACGGGTCTACAGTAAAAGCCCATTTAGACATGCACACTGTAATCACTCATTTTTACCTGTAAATACATATTAGTGTTGCATGTATACTTATTATATTATATGTTTATTGTTTGCATGAGTATTACTAATATATATAAGGTGTGGTGTGCATGTATATTATAAGCTATGTATGTATACGTATTAATAGTGTATGGGTGTCGCGTATGTATCTATAGAGTACGAGCGTATTTGTTTAATGTATATAGATGTTATGTTAATTATGTGTATGATTATATGTACGTGTGCTAGTATGTTATATTAATTAATGTTTGTATAAGTATACGTTTGTATTATGTATGTGTACTGCTGCTATAATTATATTATTATTAATATTAATATTATTGGGCTGATATATGAAATGAAGTCCAATATATATATATATATATATATATTAAATAAATAAATTACAGTCCAAGTCCAATTACAAATAGTTACAAGGCCCGGTTGGCCCAAACCCTATCTAATTACAGTTACTGTGTGTGCAGGTGACTGTGGGCCGTTGGATCAAGATCTGATCCAACGGCCACGATCTAACCAAGGACTAAAATATCTGCCAGCCGCGTGCTCCACACGTATGGACCGTTCGAGTGCCACGCGCGTGTGTGGTCCACGCGCGGACGCTTTGATATCCCACGCGTGCGTGAGCCCCACGCGCTCTGACTCCTCGACTGCTGAGCTCAACGTGGCACGATCTGGAGCCGTTTCACCAAATCGAGGCTTCATCTGGGTCGTTCGACCTTCAAGCCATCTCGACCGTTAGATCAGATCTGATCTAACGGCCGAGAATGCGTCTGGCCGCTGGCAGAACCCCCACACCGCCACCATGCCGATCTTCAACCACCGTGCTCAGAACATGCCAAACAAAACAAGAAAGAAGTTTGTCAGTCTAGATCTAAAAAAGCAAGTAATATGCAACTTGCACCAAAACAAAAGACAAGCATATATATGTACGAAACAAATATTTTGTAACAGGGAGGGTTGTAATAGAAAAAAGAGAGTTGTAATCGAAAGGAACAAAGTTGCAACCAGTCAAGTTATAATCGAAAGAAAAGTCCAGTGGTAAATATCCGTTTCCCTTTTTTATTTTTTTTTGCATGCATATACAAAAGAGGTAAAAAGGGGAGAGAGTTAGAGATCTTACCGTCGCCGTCTGTGGGTCTCCCATCCTCAGTGACAAGCCTTCCGGCTTCCCCAAGCCAGATACGGTGAACTATAGGGAAGGGGAGATCCCTTGTAGTTTCGTTTTGGGTTGAAAGTGTTTTTTTCGTTTCGTATTTCCTAGATCTAGGGCAAATAGGGGTGTATCCTCTGAATCCAACCACGGATTCATGTCGAGGGTGAAACGGGGGTTATTCTGGGTTTTACAGGGGAGATTTGAGAGAAAACGAAGAAGGGGTTTGAGTTATAAAAACTGAAAATGAAGCAAATGAAGGAAAATTTGGTTTCAGCCTAAAAATAGGGTTTTATAGTTATTATTATTTTGTTAAATGGGTAAACTACATACTAAATCCCCCCGCGTTTCCAACATTTTCACTTTTGTCTTGCCGCATGGTATATTTACAACTCTGGTCCCCCTTTTATTTCAAAATCTTGCAATCCAGTCCCTAAATTACACTGAATCAGTTTTTAAATGGTAAAATTACCCCTTTAACCATCCCGCGTTTTCGAACTTTTCATTTTGGGTCTGCCCCTTGGTCCAATTACAGTTTTGATCCTTTTAGGTTCTGTTTACTTCGCATTTTCGTCCCTAAATTACATATTATTGTTCTTTAATTTCTGCCACTGACTTTTATTTTTCCTTCATTTCAGTCCTGTCTCTATGTAAATACTCATGTTTGTATTATAATCGTATATGTTAATGTAGTCTCTTGTCTTATTTTATATCCCTCGTATATGCCTCGTATTTTTATGTTTACATGTATATGTGTATTAAGCTTATGATAGTTACGTATCTTTTTTATCCGGTTATTCGTATTAAGTATGTTATATTCTAGTTGGTTCGTATATAGCATGTTTTATATATTTTTATATGTGTATGTTCTCTTGGTTTTTTAGGTTACATGTTAGTGTATTTTCTTTTTTTGTAGGATATATTGTCCCATATATGTTGAAATATGTTTTATTATTAGTATGTATGTCTTTTTGAAATATATGTTCGTCTATATATGTATTTATTCCTACCTTGTTATTGTGGCATGTTAAGTTTGCTTTTATCTGATATTAAGCTTGGTATGTATATGTGTATTTTAATTGCGTATTTCATTTATGTCAGATTAGTATTCTAATATATGAATATTTACTGTTTTTAAATTATCTGCTATGCCTTATATTTTTGTCATTAAGATTGCATATGGTATATAAATTGTTAATGTGGTGCCCTTTTATCCGAGCGTAAACGGGGCCAGTATCAGGCGTAGTGATAGTGGTTGGGCGTTTATTCTCGGATAACGGGGCCCTTAAAATTTATTCGCAATTATGACCGAATTTTAAAATAATCGTCACTTTAATCCGGAAAATCCAATATTAATAAAGCGGTAATTATTAAAGTACCAGTTTTGGGCGGTGTGGGGGTGCTAATCCTTCCCCATCCGTAACCGACTCCCGAACCCGATATCTTTGAATCTCTGGTTTTATGGTGTCCGGCCTACCTAAGTGGCCGGTGGCGACTCCATTTTTTAAAATGCGGTTTTTTTAAACCCCACGGAATAAACATTTTATATCCAAAAGAATCACAGACACCTTTCTAAAACACTTCAAAAACGCCTCGTTTTTATTTAGCGATGAGAAAAAAGAGAGGGACATCGCTACAGATGGCGACTCCGCTGGGGACAATTTTTGTTTTTCAAAAAAACAAATGAGAGTCAAGCTTTTAAAATAATTACCGCTTTACTAATATTGGAAGTTTCAGATTAAAGTGACTATTAAATTAACATTCGGTCATAATTGCGCGTTTATTTTAACGCATTTAAAATATGGCATATAAACCCGTCTTTTTAAGTGGGGGGAAAACGCTAATGCTTTCGTGGAGATATCGTTCTCCCGTATGGGCCTAGCAAGTACCTTCGGGGCTCGAGTACCTTATGCTTTCGTAAGGATATCGTTCCTTCGTGCAGGCAAAAGCGAATGGGTCCCCCTGAATTGAACCCGGTTGAAAGGAGCCTATAATGGGTGATGATCGGGGGACTTGCTACTCTTAGTAGAGGACAACAAGGACAATTCGGGTACCTCCTAGCACCAACACTGCATGTAGAGAACATGGAAACCAGCCCTGTTAGAGCCATGCGGATAACCTAGGTGTCTTAAGATGGAATGTAAATAGGATTGCCTTGTTTGCTTATCGCATTTAATTTGCCCTTTTATTAAGTACTTATCATTTTTGTCCGGTACCAACTTGTTTTCTTTTTGCTTTATTTTTGTATACCATTGCATTCACATTACAGTGGGCATTGATTCCCGAGTGATTTCTCCCATAATATAAGATTGTTCATAATGGACCAAAGGTTCTTTGACCTGAAGGAAAGGGGTCCAGTTATAGAGTTCCATCCCGAGACTAGACTAGGGACAGCCGAAGAAGAACCATTCAAGGACACCAGAACAGATTCAGTAAGCAGTGTCAATTCTGGTGACAAACAAGATGCAATACAAAAGCTAAAGAAGCAGATGTCCGAAATGATGGATCAGATGAATGCCATGATGAAAGGCAAGCAGCATGTCGAACTCAGAAAAGAATCGATCGGGGAGCAGAATGTGGAACAGAATGGTCAGAACGTCAAAATAGACAACACCGTTAAATATGACAGATCGAATCCCTTTGTGATCAATCTCAAGAAGCAGACAAGTAGCATATCTAGGGAAGATACTCAGGGAACAGAGGCAAAACCAGGGGAAGTTCGAGAATCTAATGACATCAGAAGACATTATCCTATACCCATGAGATACACCGAGTTACTTCCGTTGCTTGTCGAAAGGAACCTTATCATACCAATGAAGTCTGTACCAAGAAAACCTCCTTATCCGAAAGATTAAACAGTCGTGTCTGGTGCAGCTACCACATAGGCGATTCGAGTCATCACACTGAAAATTGTAGGGCCCTGAAGGACAGAGTTCGAGATCTTATCAGAATGGGAATTTTGGGTTTCGAAGACGGACAACCTCGATTCTTCAGCCAGCCAGTCGTTGCCCGATGGGCAAAGTCGAAGAAAGGTCAATACCCAGCCCAAGGTTCGGATAACACAAAAGTGGGTCACTCAAGCGGGATAAAGTTAGGAATCAAGAATAAAAGCGTCTCAGAAGGTGAACTTGCACACAAGCGCGGCCAGCTCGAGCATGAGAGGCATAATCTGAGAATGAAATCAAAGAATATAGAAGATGAGTACCAGAAGCTGCACTTTGAATTTAAGAGTTTCGGCCTGGGTGACACCGCGGAAGAGTGGGTCAATGGTATAATTCAGCTGAGGAACGGTTCAAAACGCTAGAAGCAGAAATGCAAGAATAGTAAGAATAAAGTCATATCATTATCACAGAAGCTGGAAGAAGCTGAGGGCCAACGCGACTTTCTCCAAAATGAGTTGGAAAACAGTCTGGCCATGGAAGATATCCTGAAATCAAGTCTTCAGCAGGAAAGGAATGAATCACAAGCCTTTCAAATGGAAAACGCAGCACTCAAAGAACAGATAGCGAGGCTCGAGACTGCTTTACACACCAGTGAGATCCGTGCTGGGGCAATGACCGTTAAGCTACAAAAGGCCGAGCAAACAATACGGGAGAAAGACCGAGACATGAAGATGGTTACGACTCAAGCCCGACAAGTAGCTCAACAGGTAGCAGATTTAGCCGATGCAGCAGCACCAATAAGCCAGAATATGGATCCAGCATTGGACCGCGAAGGAAAGCTGACGGGACTGTTGAATGAGGTCAAGACATTAGGTGCCAGGGCTCACCGCTATCTGTAAAACCCTAATACTGGATGTAATGAAACCTTTTGGTCTGAATGAAAGATATCCTATAGGGACAAATCACTTGCGGAATCGATGCTTTATTGCATTCATGCATTGCATTTGCATCACGTCCTGTGCATTGTTTAATAATTTTATCATCGTATGACACTTCATCATTTAATACTTGGGGTTCAATGCCAGTGTGTGTGTGAATTAATCAGAAAATGGAACGAATTGAAGAGTCAAGGCTTGACCAGTTAGAAGAAAAAATCGAGAAAGAGCTTAAGAAGAAAGAGAAGATAAATGTCTTCAATACGAGGGAACTCTGCCTAGTCCCTGATTTGGTCATTCCTCTAGATTTCAAGGTTCCCGGATTTGCGCAGTATGACAGAACCAGCTGCCCGAAGATTCACTTAACCATGCTCTGTAGAAAAATAGAAGGATACATGAAGAACGAGGAATTGTTGATCTACCATTTCCATGATAGCCTGACGGGACCAGCAGCAGTGTGGTATAACCGTTTGAACAGAGACCAAGTTAGGTCATGGGGTGACCTCGCTAATGCTTTCTTGAGTCAATGTGAATATGCTTTAGATTTATCACCCTGTCGCCAGTTTCTTCAGAATGAGAGAATGAGGCCGAGTGAAAGCTTCAGGGAATATGCATTAAGATGGCGATGTTTGGCGACCCAAGTCCAGCCTCCTATAGCAGAAGAAGAGTTGACTCCCTTGTTCCACGCAACGCTTCCCTTTTTTTTCTTCGATATGATGTTGGAAAAATCGAAAAACAGATTCGAAGATTTCATGACGATTGGAGAAAGGATAGAATACGCAGTCAAAGAAGGGAAATTGGGGCCTAAGTCTAAGGACCGAAGCGAAGATAAGGTAGATAAGGATGAAGAGGTAAATGAGTGTCATCTCCAAGGTTCCCGTGGCCGTAAAAGAAGGAGACAGACTGACAAATCGGGGTCGTCAAGGAAAATTCCTTGGACGAGAGCAAATTTGGAAGTGTTTGGGACATCTATCTCAGACGTTTGGCCTCATCTGGTAGAGGGTCACTATCTTGTTCCTAAGCCGATGAAGATTGCACCTGATCCGTATGCCCATAGTTTTGACTCGAGTAGCACATGCGAATTCCGTATGGGGGCACCGGGGCATCCCACCATAAAATGTAGACCTTTACTGGAGGAAATCAAGAAGCTGGTCAATGATGGAACCCTGACACAAGAGTTGATCAAGCAGTGGAAGACCAAGAATGAGAAGCAAATCTACATAGTGCTGAAGAAGCCAGAGATGTCTCTACATTAAAATACCTTCCTGAAGTAATACAAGGAATCAACTCTATGTGGCCCCCGTGTGGCAAAGATCTTTTGTGATGGGGCATGTTTGCTGATTTTTATTTTCAATAAAGAACACATTTCGCTTAACATATAATGTTTTCGAAAGCTCATAGATATTTTCTCGCCGTTGTAGGACACTGGATATCAATTGCAAGATGTGACATTAGATAGATGTCGTGACAACGATGATGTGTGATCTTCCCCACCGGACTCTGGTCGGCAAAGCGAGATTATTACTCTTTCGATGATATTCAAGGACGAAAAAGCTCTAAATGTCAACCATGTAGAGTTGCTTGAAATTGAAACTCTAGGCATAATCTTCTAGGTAGTAAAGAAATGAAAATAAAGAAGGAGAAAATAATAATAAAAAAGTACTCCTATGTTCAAAACCTGGTAATAGGCTTGTTCGGATAAGAGTATGGAAATTTTGGGGCACTCCGCTGAAGCGATAGGGTGGAGATACATCATCCAATTCAAGAAACCTTAGCTTCATGAGTGATGGTAATATTTTCAAATCGTGACTATGCCGAGTAACTTGGGGCAGTGTTGTTTGCTCCATCGTTGTCCTCAAGACAAAGGACTGTGACGAATTGATTTCCTCAAATAATGATAAAAAAGAAGCAAAAAACAAAAAAAACAAAAAAAACAAAAAGGGAAAAAACAAAAAATGATTAAAAAAGAAGAAAAAAGGAAAAAGAAAAGAAAGAAAATAGGCGATAGCATAGGTAAAATTAAAACTCGCGCCACCCAGAACTCTATTCCTAGAGTAATATTTCTGCGCTCGAGTGGTTATACAAGCCAACCCTTTTGGGGGCGGAGTAGATAATGAGAATTGAGAAAAAGTAGTATTCCGCAACAACGCGGTAATCATGAGGATGAACCGAGTCACCAAGGAAGACTTCACATCTTTGAATTAACAAGTGGTTGAATCTAAGCCACTCTTGCACATGATATCCAGAGCTCCTATGCTGTGTTTTCAAAATCTTGTATGTTAATCTAAATGATACCCTTCAGTGGAACACCAATCAACAAATTGATAAGTTAAAGCAACAATGATTTCCATGTATTACTTCAGGGGTAAGATCCAGAATACAAGGTTGCGAATACTATTGGAGGCCCTAACCAGAAACGACCTCATAATGCATAGAATGAAAATGATAACAGAAGTATAGGTGTCGGACAGCTCAAGAACAAGAAGCGGATTCCAACCATGATGACTTGTTTGGTTCAATAAAATGAAGGACGAAATAGGACAAGAATGAGCCTACAAAGTGAGGGGACGGTAAAAAGTAAACATTGAGTCTCCGAAGAATTAAAGCACATAGATCGATGAATGGTGCCCGTCAAGAGGCAACAAGAAAATTGAGGTTAAGAAGCATTTCGCTCACCTCGATGATGAAATTAACGAATACTCAGAATGTTGGGTCAAAAGAACTGGAAGGTAGCCGACCACGATCGAATGGGGCAATACTGAGAACATAAAGAATAGTAAGAATCTTTTTGCACACGCATGATATAGTGTTTGTTGGTGAAAGCAGAGACCCCAAGAAAGAAGAAAGGCGGGTGCTCGTGCAAAAAAGAACAAGAGCGGGTGCTCATTGAACAAAATTTTGTGAAATGAAGCACACAACAAAAGGAAAGGAAATAGAGAAATTCGAAGAATGACTTTACAGGACATAAGATTAACAATAAAAAAAGGGGAGAAAAAGAAACAAGGAAAAAAGAAAAAGAGGAGAAAGAAAACACAACATCGCATGCATCATATAGATAGGGGCATGTCAATTTTTCTTGTTCCTAAACAGGTATTTGAAGAATTATCGAAGAATTTACCAGAGTCCCCAAAAGAACAACAGCCATAGCGGCGCGAGATCCAGATGTTAAATCCTTCGGGTCATCGGTAAGTCCGCCGGGCACGATGTTAAGTCCTTCAGGCCACCAATAAGTCTTTCGGCGTGGTAATAAGTCCGGGCCATCGTAAGTCCCGGGCATGATGCGGCAAGATATCGGCGTGAGTCCCCAAAAAAAAGAACAACAGCCATAGCGGCGCGAGATCCAGATGTTAAATCTTTCGGGTCATCGGCAAGTACTTCAGGCACGATGTTAAGTCCTTCGGGCCACCAATAAGTCTTTCGAGCATGGTAATAAGTCCTTCGGGCCATCGAAGTAAGTCGCCGGGCATGATGCGGCAAAGATATCGGCGTGAGTCCCCAAAAGAACAACAGCCATAGCGGCGCGAGATCCAGATGTTAAATCCTTCGGGTTATCAATAAGTCCTTCGGGCACGACGTTAAGTCCTTCGGGCCACCAATAAGTCTTTCGAGCGTGGTAATAAGTCCTTCGGGCCATCAGTAAGTCATTCGGGCATGATGCGGCAGCATATCGACGTGAGTCCCCAAAAGAACAACAGCCATAGCGGCGCGAGGCCCAGATGTTAAATCCTTCGGGTTATCGATAAGTCATTCGAGCACGATGTTAAGTTCTTCGGGCCACCAATAAGTCTTTCGAGCATGATGATAAGTCCTTCGGGCCATCAGTAAATCTTTCAGGCATGATGCGGCAGCGTAGCAGCATGAGTCTCCAAAGAACAACAGCCATAGCGGCTCGAGATCCAGATGTTAAATCCTTCGGGTCATCGGCAAGTCCTTCGGGCACGATGTTAAGTCCTTCGGGCCACCAATAAGTCTTTCGAGCGTGGTAATAAGTCATTCGGGCCATCAGTAAGTCCTTCGGGCATGATGCGGCAGCATATCGACATGAGTCCCCAAAAGAACAACATCCATAGCGGCGCGAGATCCAGATGTTAAATCCTTCGGGTCATCGGCAAGTCCTTCGGGCACGATGTTAAGTCCTTCGGGGCACCAATAAGTCTTTCGAGCGTGGTAATAAGTCATTCGGGCCATTAATAAGTCCTTCGGGCATGATGCGGCAGCCTTAGTAGCGTAGGTCCAAAAATGGCAACAACCTCGTAAAAAAAAAAGTAGCCTACATTTTCAAGCCCCAGTGAAAAGGTTCCATAGAGGGAGAACCCTAAATCCAGAATCTCAAAAAGAACTCTCAGTCGAAGGAATTCACCTATGACACAGGGTTATATAGGAAACCTGTTGTGTCGAAAGTGAAGAGTCTTATATAGGAAAGGCTCCGAGTTTCACTGTCTTAGAGTGAAAGGTTCTATATAGGAAGAACCTGTAGCTCTGAGATTTCAGACGCCAAAAGTTCTATATAGGAAGGACTGACGGCTCCAGGGTTCGAAGACTAGCAGTTCTATATAGGAGGAACTCCAGTCGGAAGAATCCATCATTGACGCATAAGGTTTTATATAGGAGAAACCAGCGTTGAAGGCGAAGAGTTCTATATAGGAAGGACTCCAAGCTTTACAGTCTCGAAGTGAAAGGTTCTATATAGGAGGGACTCATAACTCGAGGTTTCAGAGCGAAGGGTTCTATATAGGAAGAGCCTGTAGCTCCAAGATCGGAAGGTGACGAAGCTCTATATAGGAAGAACTTACGAGCCCGAAGATTCAACTAAGGAAGAGCGGAGATGTCCAAAAGAACACGTTTTTCCAAAGCTACAAATAGGGAAGTCTGATAAAAATGAGTGCTTATGAATCTTTGCTTTGTTTCCCATTCCATGAGAACAAGCAAAGAGGGGCAACTGTAATCACTCATTTTTACCTGTAAATACATATTAGTTTTGCATGTATACTTATTATATTATATGTTTATTGTTTGCATGAGTATTACTAATATATATAAGGTGTGGTGTGCATGTATATTATAAGCTATGTATGTATACGTATTAATAGTGTATGGGTGTCGCGTATGTATCTATAGAGTACGAGCGTATTTGTTTAATGTATATAGATGTTATGTTAATTATGTGTATGATTATATGTACGTGTGCTAGTATGTTATATTAATTAATGTTTGTATAAGTATATGTTTGTATTATGTATGTGTATTGCTGCTATAATTATATTATTATTAATATTATTGGGCTGATATATGAAATGAAGTCCAAAAAATATATATATATTAAATAAATAAATTACAGTCCAAGTCCAATTACAAATAGTTACAAGGCCCGGTTGGCCCAAACCCTATCTAATTACAGTTACTGTGTGTGCAGGTGACTGTGGGCCGTTGGATCAAGATCTGATCCAACAGCCACGATCTAACCAAGGACTAAAATATCTGCCAGCCGCGTGCTCCACACGTATGGACCGTTCGAGTGCCACGCGCGCGTGTGGTCCACGCGCGGACGCTTTGATATCCCACGCGTGCGTGAGCCCCACGCACTCTGACTCCTCGACTGCTGAGCTCCACGTGGCATGATCTGGAGCCGTTTCACCAAATCGAGGCTTCATCTAGGCCGTTCGATCTTCAAGCCATCTCGACCGTTAGATCAGATCTGATCTAACGGCCGAGAACGCGTCTGGCCGCTGGCAGAACCCCTACACTGCCACCATGCCGATCTTCAACCACCGTGCTCAGAACATGCCAAACACAACAAGAAAGAAGTTTTTCAGTCCAGATCTGAAAAAGCAAGTAATATGCAACTTGCACCAAAACAAAAGACAAGCATATATATGTACGAAGCAAATATTTTGTAACAGGGAGGGTTGTAACAGAAAACTGAGAGTTGTAATCGAAAGGAACAAAGTTGTAACCAGTCAAGTTATAATCGAAAGAAAAGTCCAGTGGTAAATATCCGTTTCCCTTTTTTATTTTTTTTGCATGCATATACAAAAGAGGTAAAAAAAAAGGGAGAGAGTCAGAGATCTTACCGTCACCGTCTGTGGGTCTCCCCTCCTCAGTGACAAGCCTTTCGGCTTCCCCAAGCCAGATACGGTGAACTGTAGGGAAGGGGAGACCCCTTGTAGTTTCGTTTTGGGTTGAAAGTGTTTTTTTTCGTTTCGTATTTCCTAGATCTAGGGCAAATAGGGGTGTATCCTCTGAATCCAACCACGGATTCATGTCGAGGGTGAAACGGGGGTTATTTTGGTGTGTTTTGGAGGCTCGTCGGCGCCGGTTAGCGGCGGCCGGCGGCGAAGAACACGGCGGCCGACCGCCGGATTCTGGGTTTTACAGAGGAGATTTGAGAGAAAACGAAGAAGGGGTTTGAGTTATAAAAACTGAAAATGAAGCAAATGAAGGAAAATTTGGATTCGGCCTAAAAATAGGGTTTATATAGTTATTATTATTTTGTTAAATGGGTAAACTACATACTAAATCCCCCCGCGTTTCCAACATTTTCACTTTTGTCTTGCCGCATGGTATATTTACAACTCCGGTCCCCCTTGTATTTCAAAATCTTGCAATCCAGTCCCTAAATTACACCGAATCAGTTTTTAAATGGTAAAATTACCCCTTTAACCATCCCGAGTTTTCGAACTTTTCATTTTGGGTCTGCCCCTTGGTCCAATTACAGTTTTGATCCTTTTAGGTTCTGTTTACTTCACATTTTCGTCCCTAAATTACATATTATTATTCTTTAATTTCTGCCACTGACTTTTATTTTTCTTTCATTTCAGTCCTGTCTCTATGTAAATACTCATGTTCGTATTATAATCGTATATGTTAATGTAGTCTCTTGTCTTATTTTATATCCCTCGTATATGCCTCGTATTTTTATGTTTACATGTATATGTGTATTAAGCTTATGATAGTTACGTATCTTTTTTATCCGGTTATTCGTATTAAGTATGTTATATTCTAGTTGGTTCGTATATAGCATGTTTTATATATTTTTATATGTGTATGTTCTCTTGCTTTTTTAGATTGCTGTTCCTTGGGCACTATTGTGTCCGTTATTCCTTGGTCATGGACTATTCCTCTGTTTCGAGAGTGCTTCTTCTGTTTTGAGAGGAGATTGCATTGCAACCTTTGTTCATTATCGAAGGAATTTGATTCTTATGCCTTTCATTTCCTTGTTTTTAATTTATTTTCTATCACACGCCTGTAATTTTCATCCCTCTTTTTGATCGGGATTGTATGGATGCAAAATCTTGATTGCTCCACCATTTGTCTGCGTATGAATTTGGTCCATATGTTTTTCACATTTACCTATACATGATTTTCCTTTAAATTTTGTTCTCTACATAATTCTAACTTTTACTCTATCAATTATTCTGATTTATTTTTTAATGTTTCAACTTTTTATGTTTCCATATGGACACCTTGTTTTGATTATCTTCTATATCTATTTACAAACTATATTATAGTTCCAGGAAATTTCAACTTAAATTCGTTCTCTTTACATTCCCATCTTTTTTCTTTAATGCTTAGCACTATTTGTCTATACGAAATTACTCTCTTTTCTTCCTGTTCCGCTCAGGGGAAAGGGTTTATTGCCTTTTTAAGGCTCATGTCCTGGTCTTCATGGCCTTGGTTGGTTTTCTCGAATATTATATGTCCAAATAAATGTACTATTTCAAATTTTTAATTCGATACTCTATCCATATTCTTATTATTCAAGTTTCCACTAACAAGTCTTTCGTCGGGATACGAAACTCGAAATTATCATTATATCAATATACTAATATTGTGTAAAATTAGTTACAACATTACCACTCATGGCTTCACTTCTATTACGACTAAAATTGAAATACCACTACAGCCATTATCAACGCTAACTATATCACAATTTCCAATGTTTTTAAATCTAATATGCAAATGTTGTTTCTTTTTTCTTAATAACATTAGGTCCATTATCGATTACGCCATCTACAATAATAGATTAATTACACCCTTCCTAATCAATATTATTCCCTTAATTAGATCTATGGAATCTAATTTTCAATCCTCTATTTTTTTGCATTTTATCTCCATTACTAATAAATCAGACACACAATCAATTAGTAGTAAATCAAATAAACTAATAATTCCATTACATCTCTATTTCCTTTATAAATTTAATTTATTCATATTCTCAAGTATGTCTTTTACTATATTTCAAATGAATAATGACGGTACTCCCACTAAAATCCATCATTTACATCAATTTTCTATTCAATATCTCTATACCATTATGGGAAAGAATCTGCTGGATGCCCTATGGTGTCTGAAATTATTGCCTTTCAAAGGCACTTGTCCTGGCCTATATGGCCTTGGTTCTCGAACAACATATACAAACATTTGTATTACATTTCACGATATCTGTTTAATATTATAATCATAATTTTGTACATCACACTACTTCTGATATATTCATTGCGGAAACAAAATAAGTACGATCCCCAAATCACTTACGTATTACAAATGCACTTCACCTTTCCAAAATTAATTATTAACCCCAAACATGGAATTCCGTATAATATCATATGACTTATTATCAATCTGGAAACCAAATAAGTACGACAACCATACCAAATATGAATTACCTTTATATAATATTATTCCAAAGCTATGTTTCATTATAAACGTGAGATTCCATATAATATACTATGTAATATTATCATATTGGGAACAAAATACCCAAAACAAAAATCTTACCAAAAATCCGATAAACAATCATGAAATATTATCAATACTAATTAAATTCTCCTTTACCATTCTTAACTTTTGGAAATACAAATTAGTTATTAATTTCTGGGGTTACCATCTATTAATCAAAACTCATTTCTTGGGAATATTCACCATTCCCATTTACTCAATTAAAACAAATTCCCCTTTTATTTCTATTTATCCGAATATTTCTCTCTTTAAATCAAATTCCATCTCCTTATTTATCTAAACTATAACCTTTTGCCACTCTCCGAACCTTTATTTAGTAGAATTCCATAAGGGACTTAAATCTTTAACATATCTACTTCATCACAACCGAGCCAATAATTTCCACACCTATGGTAACTGCCTTTTCTTACAAGGAACGTGTACTATCACATATATAGTTTCTATCAACTACTCGTTTCAAAATTATATTAAGTATAAATCTTTCATAAATATAACCACTATTTCTTTCTATAATGAATATAATATCTCTATAAAAATAAATGTTACAATAAAATCAAACGGGATAACAACTATTACTTTTATTCTTTTCAAATCTCTTACCAAATCACACTTAATAATTTCCTATTATATTCAAACTACCTATTTTAATTAGTATCATTATAATTATTTTCTTCCATATACATTCCACAACCATAGGATACTTCTTTTTTTCTTACCACATAGATTGGTTATTTTCCATAACTATGAAACTACTCCTAACTAAAAATTACTTCAATTTGGAAAATAAGATCTATTACCAATAATGAGATTACCATACGCCATCTCAAATTAATCATGAACTTAATTCCCTTTTTAATACAAATTTTAACACAAATTCGTCATACATACTATACTTATAACTCTTCTATCGTTATTCTCGACATTTTTGTCTCTTTTGAATTTGTTACTAATTTAAAATTTGCCAACGTTATTTTGGAAACAAAATTAACTATCCTTTCGAATATGTTCCATTGGCCTATTCGATTAAAATTGAACTTGTATGATCTTATAATTAAATTAACTTGGGTAACTGTTCCTAAACTTTATCTAATCAATTCACATCTTCCCATTTTTACCTATTTTACAACGTATCCCTTTTGGCCAACTCTAAATTGTATCACAATCATATCTATTCCCATATTTATTTCCTTTTCAACTATTTACACTTTCCCCAATCTTAAATTAACCTCATTTCATTTAAATCTATATTTGGCAACTTTTCATCTTGTTTCTAATTTCCTTTCTGTCTTCCTTTGCCCAAATTTCTTTCTAAATTAACTACTTACATTATGAAATTATCCACGAGGAAAATTGGATTGGATTTAATTTTCTTTGGCATCTACTCACAATTTTGCTTCATTTATAAAGCTGGGATGAGCAGCGGAAAGAACTCTCCGGTGGTGGTTGACGTTCAACCACGCCGAGGAAAATGATAATCCTATGTTGGAACTGTCATGGTCTTGGTAAAGCCCAGGCAGTTCAAGATTTGAAATAAGTTGTCACTAAGATAAATCCTGATGTTTTATTTTTTTTAAAACTCGTCTAAATAAGTATCATTGTGAAAGACTTCGTATTACTCTAAATATGTTTGGTTGCTTGCCGGTTGAAAGTAGCCCATCTTGTTCTGGCCTTGTTTTATTTTGGAATAATAAAATGAATATAAATTCTTCATCGCATCTCCCTTGGCCAATAGGTGGAGATTTAAATGAAATTCTAACCGATAATGAAAAACAAGGTGATTGTCGTCGTGCACGCTCACAAATTAATAATTTTAGGGATTGTCTATCCCAAAATAATTTATTCGATTGCAAACCAAAAAATGGATGGTTCACTTGGACTAAATCAGGCCCAAACTCTCCAACTATACTTGAACACCTTGATCGTTTTGTCGCAAACACAGACTGGTTTAATTCATGCCCAATACATCGTGCCACCTCTAAATTTCAAGCGAAATCCGACCATTGCTTCATTCTCATGGATATTGAATACAACAATACTCAACGTTTTCAACATCATGACAATCAATTCCGGCTTGAAAACTGTTGGGCGAATAATAAGGATTGTATCTCCATTGTTCAAGAAACTTGGTTAACCACCATTGGCTCTGCTATAGAAAAAATACAAGCAGTCGGTTCTTTCCTTAAAGACTAGTAATCGTACCAACAAATCACCTCTACAGGCAGTATTAATGACTTAAAAACCAAATTAACGTATGTTTACGCCATCGCCTTTCATATGCTAAGGAAGAATCTTATCTCGTAGCCAAATCTGAACTTAATCGACTTCTTGACACTCAAGAAGCATATTGGGCACAATGGTCCCATACATCTTGGCTTGCCCATGGAGATAAAAACACATCCTTTTTCATGCTCAGGCAAATGAAAGACGCAAGATAAATAAAATAAAATGCCTTTTTGACAAAAACAATATTTGGCAGGATAATGAGGAAAATATTATGGGAGTTGTTGTAGACTATTTCCAGAATCTTTTCTCAACTACCAATCCAGATATCTCAATCCAAATTCTTAATAACATTAATGCCATTATTACCCCTGATATGAACGAAGCCTTGACAAGGCCATTTACCCCGAAGGAAATCACTCATGCTTTTTGAGACATTAACCCAAGAAAAGCTCCTGGTATTGATGGGCTACCAAGTGGGTTCTATAGACAACACTGGGATACAGTTGGACATGACGTAATTAATTTATGTCTGGATCTTCTCTCTGGGAAAGTAGACATGTCAGAAATTAATCGCACAGTTTTGGTCTTAATACCCAAAGTCAATGAACCAAATACCATGAGACAATTACATCCCATTAGTCTTTGTACGGTCATTTATAAGATTGTTGCCAAAGTGCTTGTAAATCGTATGAAAGACATCATCCCTTGTTGTATCAGTGATAACCAAGTTGCCTTTGTTAGAGGAAGAAACATCACTGATAACATACTGATTGCCAATGAACTAATTCACTCCCTCAACACAGGAGTTTCAAACCTTTTTCAAGGCGCAACCTTTAAATTAGATATGGAAAAGTCTTTCGATCGAGTGGAATGGTCTTTCCTTTGGCAAGTTATGCTTCGAATGGGTTTTAATACAAACTGGGTTTCTATTACCATGCACCGTATTACAACCGTTTCCTTCACGGTTAGAGTGAATAACGCTCTTTCACCTGTTTTCCAACCCAAACGTGGTCAACGACAGGGAGACCCTCTTTCACCTTTTTTATTCCTCTTTTGCACACAAGGTCTATCAGCATTTCTAAGCGCTGAACAACAGAATGGTCATCTCCCTGGACCATGTGCAAGTTGACATGGGCCCCAAGTAAATCATCTTCTTTTTGCGGATGATTGAATGGTCTTCATCAGAAACAATACTACAGAGGCAGAACATCTAAAATATGCTCTTCAAACTTATGCTCTATCTTCTGGGCAGACTGTCAATTTTGAAAAATTAACTATCTTTTTTTACCCATGATCATCTATTGAGCATAAACAGGCTATTAATGTTATCCTTCAAGTTAGGGAAGTGGCTGATCCTGGGATCTACCTTGGCGTACCTCTCCTAATAGGGATAAATAAAACTACAACGCTTGGGTTCACACGTGATAAGGTAAACTCACGTATGTCTCATTGGGACAAACACCTCCTCTCATTTAGTGGACAAGAGGTTTTCATCAAAGCCGTTATCCAATCTCTACCTCAATATGTGATGTCATGTTACCTTTTACCACAAAATATTATTGATGACATGACGACGTCCATACGACGTTACTGGCGGTCATGAAAAACAAAAAGCGAGGTTGGTATATGATACCATGGGATACTGTTTGTCAACCTAAATCTGCTGGAGGCATTGGCTTCTGGGACTTGCATCTTTTCAACATTGCTTTGCTTGGAAAACAAATATGGCGTCTCATCTGTGAACCAAATAATCTGCTTGCTCATATTTATAAGGCCAAATACTATCCCTATGGGCATATTCTTGAATCTGAGACTAATCGTCGAGCTTTATTTGCTTGGAAAGGTCTTCACCAAGCCTTGCTAAAACTCTATAATAGTTTTCTCCAAAGGCCGATGGATTGTTTAATAAAATCCAAATTCACCATGATGGGTAGTTTTTCCCAGTTTAGCTTTTTATGGCGAATACCAAAAATTAGTGATGAACTACATATCATTTGTGTTTCGAATTTATGGTTCCAGGTTAACCTAGATGGGATGCCACAAAGGTTCGAAGCTATTTCGATCAGGAAGATGCAAACACTATTCTAGGTGTTCCTATCATCAACGACCCACAAGATACGATTTTATGGACTAACCATGACTCTGGCATTTGCTCTGTCCGCTCTGGATATTCATTTTTACAAAAGCCTCTGGCATCTATTAATAGACCATCTCGTATCTAGAAAGTTATATCCAAGCTACATGTTCTACCAAAAATACGATCATTTGGTTGGCAATTAGGCCATGGCGCTCTACCTACTGGCACTAAACTTCAATCGGCAAATCTGGGTGCAGGACTATGTCCATTGTGCAACGTGGCCCAGGAAATAACTCTTCATGATCTACGTGATTGTCCAGGTGCAAAAGAGGTTCTACAACTGGTTGGTCTGCCCAATTTCATCCTTTCTAGCACCATAGTTTTGTCTTTACAATGGATTGAGGATGGAGCTAGTAGTTTACCACTCCAGTCCTTCACTTTGTTTATGGTAGTTCTTTGGAACATATGGAATAGACGTAATGATTTGATCCATAATCACCATCTACAGCCACCTTGGCTTACGGTCCTTAATTCACAGGGTATTTTACGGGAATATACAGCGGCTACCTCGACCGCACCCGCCCCTCAGCAGTCAGAAATGACTTCCCTAGCGCAACCATGTTGGCAACGCCCTCGAGAAGGATCTCTAAAGCTTAACATGGATGGGGCATTTGACCCAATCACTAGAGCTGTTGCTGTAGGTGTTGTCGCGAGAAATTCCAACGGTGCTGTCCTTTGAGGCCTTTCTTATCCTTTGGGTAGCTACTTGGATGCTGCCTCGGTCGGAGCTCATGCGGTTCTTGCGGGCATCATTTTTGCACGTGATCGTGGATGGTCCAATCTAATCATTGAAACGGATTCGGCTACAATTGCTAATAAGATTAACCAGCAGGGTCCTGATCTATCTACTTTGCGACCTCTGATTGACCATGCTCGCTCTCTTTTAGCTGATACTGTCAATTTTAGTATACGTTTTGTACCTAGAGGTATGAATGTTGTTGCTCATACCCTTGCCACTAGGGCTCTTCATTCCATGTCATCCGTTTTATTTGGTACGGATTATCCTGAATATATTCAAATATTTGTAACTAATGAGATTTCTTCTCATCCAATTTAATATACATGGGTACTCTTTTTTCCCCATAGGTGTTCACTCGGAGCCTTCGGGCAACGGGTGACTTTAGGGGGTTTTTAACGAGGCCCAATTTTCTTTACAAAAAATTCCAACGGGTCCACTATAAATCCCATTTAGACATGCGCGCCTTAAACCCCCAACAAAATGATTGCAAAATAAGATTAAAGCAAATTTTATGAATGAAAATATTTATTTATGGGCTTTTGAACATGATTATACAGCTTAACCTCAATTTTCAAACTTTTTACTAGGTTAAAATTCCAACGGGTCCACTGTAAAGCCCGTTTAGACATGCACACCTTAAAACCCAACAAAATGGAAGAAGAATAAGATTAAATTAAATTTATGAATTAAAATATTTAGTTATGGGCTTTTGAACATGATTACATAGCTTAACCTCATTTTCAGAAGATTTACTCGGTTAAAATTCCAATGGGTCCACTATAAAGCCCATTTAGATATGCACGCCTTAAACCCCAACAAAATGGCTGCAAAATAATATTAAATCAAATTTTATGAATTAAAATATTTAATTATGGGCTTTTTAACTTAAATATGATTATATAGTTAAACTCAATATTAGAACTTTTTACTCGTTAAAATTCCAACAAGTCCACTGTAAAACCCATTTAGACATGCACGCCTTAAACCCCAACAAAATGGTTGCAAAATAAGATTAAATCAAATTTTATGAATTAAAATATTTAGTTATGGGCTTTTGACTTGATTATACAGCTTAACATCATATTAAGAACTTTTTACTCGTTTAAAATTCTAACGGGTCCACTGTAAAGCCCATTTAGACAAGCACGCCTTAAACCCCAACAAAACAAAAGAAAAATAAGATTAAATCAAATTTTATGAATTAAAATATTTAATTATGGGCTTCTGAACATGATTATATAGCTTAACCTCATTTTTTCAGAACTTTTTACTCTGTTAAAATTCCAACGGGTCCACTCTAAACCCATTTAAAAATACACACCTTAAACCCCAACAAAATGGCCGCATAATAATATTAAATCAAATTTTATGACTTAAAATATTTAATTATGGTTTTTGAAAATTATTATACATATTAACCTCAATTTTAGAACTTTTTAGTTAGTTAGAATTCCAACGGATCCACTGTAAAGCCCATTTAGACATGCAAGCCTTAAACCCCAACAAAGCTAACGAAAAATAAGATTACATCATATTTTATGACTTAAAATATTTAGTTATGGGCTTTTGAACATGATTCTTTAGCTTAACCTCATTTTTAGAAATTTTTACTCAGTTAAAATTCCAATGGGTCCACTTAAAGCCCATTTAGACATGCACGCATTAAAAACCAACAATACGAAAGAAAAATAAGATTAAATCTAATTTTATGACTAAAAATATTTATTTATAGGCTTTTGAAAATGATTATATACCTTAACCTCATTTTAAGAACTTTTTACTTTGTTAAAATTCCAACGGGTCCACTTAAAGCCCATTTAGACATGCATGCCTTAAACCCCAACAAAATGGCCATAAAATAAGATTAAATCAAATTTTATGACTTAAAATATTTAGTTATGGGATTTTGAACATGATTACATAGTTTAACCTCAATTTTAGAACTTTTTACTCAGTTAAAACTCTGATGGGTCCACTATAAAGCCCATTTAGACATGCACGCCATAAACCCCAACAAAACGGCCGAAAAATATGATTAAATCACTTTTTATAACTTAAAATATTTAGTTATAGGCTTTTGAACATGATTATTTAGCTTAACCTCATTTTCAGAAATTTTTACTCGGTTAAAATTACAATGGGTCCACTATAAAACCCATTTAGATGTGCACGCTTTAAACTCCAGAAAAAAAAAAAAAATAAGGTTAAGTTAGATTTTATGACTTAAAGTATTTCATTATGGGATTTTGAACATGATTATATAGCTTAACCTCTTTTTCAAAATATTTTACTCGGTTAAAATTCCAACGGCTTCATTGTAAAGCCCATTTAGACATGCACGCCTTAAACCCTAACAAAATGGATGCAAAATAAGATTAAATCAAATTTCATAAGTTCAAATATTTGATTATGGGCTTTTGAATATGATTACATAGCTTAACCTCATTTGCAGAACTTTCTTCTCAGTTAAAATTCTAATGGGTCCGCTATAAAGCCCTTTGAGACATGCACACCTTAAACCCAACAAAACAACCTCAAAATAAGATTAAATCAAATTTTATGCGTTAAAATATTTGATTATGGGGTTTTAAATATGATTATATAGCTTAAACTCAATTTTAAAACTTTTTATGTAACGACCCGAACTTTGGAATTCGAGAGTCGGGTTAACCCGAAGTGTGGGCTTCACGTTTGGGCCTTGAGAGCCTTATTGGGCTCGATCCTTATTGTTGGCTTGGGTTGTTGCTTTGAATATGGGCTAAAAAGTATTTAAGAGGGGTATTTTGGTAAATGGCTAAATTGGGTGGTACGAAAGAGGGAGTCTTTATTTTCTCTGCATAATGCAGAGGCTGGTGATATCATCACCTTCATCTCTTCATACTCTTTCTAAAACCCATTTTCCTCCTCCAAACACCCCAATCAAAAGGTAGAATCATTGAGAATTATGGGAGGAATCTCGTTTTGCCTGAGGAGGGAAGTTTGATGAGCAACAAAGGATCTACACACCAAGGTAAGGATGAGTTGAAATGGTAGAGATTGAGGTTTTGGTGGGGTTAGTGTGGATGAACGGGAATGAATCTTTGAAGGCTTCTTTCTCAGCTTCAATTCGAGGTTAGTACACTACTAACTCCTATGAATTCATGTAACTCATAAAATTAGGCTTTGTGCATGAATTAGGTGTTTATGGTTTGTTAAGCCTTTGTTGATCTTTAATGGCAAAATGTAGATTTGGTGTTTTTAAGGCTTAAAATTGGTAGAAACTCACTTAATAACTTCACAATAAGTTGTAGGTTCTATTTGAGGCTTAACCATAGGGGTTAAGGGGTTGAATATTGAACTTCTGAACTCAATGTTTCGAAATCTGAGTTTGAGTACCGGTACAGGGTGAGTGCGTACCGGTACAGGGTGAGTGCGTATCGGTATGCCCTTGTAAATAAGAGGACGGGTTGTGAGGGGAGTACTGGTACGAATTCTCGTGTATTGGAACTCTATGTTTGTAAGAATTCCAGTGGCGAATTTGCGTACCCGTACGCTCGAGCCATATCGGTACCCACGGTTACATTACCTTGAAAGGCTTTGTGTATCGGTACGCTAAGGTAGGCATATCGGTACGGGTAAGGATCGGTACGGGGCGATCTAAGTACCGATATAGAGTATCGATACGGCACAGAGCGTATCGGTATAACTTAAGGGTTCAATTTTTTTGAACCTAATTGGGGTATCGGTACTCATGGAGGAGTATCGGTACTTGGGGGGAGTACCGATACCCACTTTGGGGTATCGATACTCGCTGGGAAATCTGCCCAAGTTATACGTTTTGAGTTCGGGGGTTATATAATTCGTGGCTAAGGCTCTATTGGGTCTCTCATGCTGCAAAACAAATGGTAAAACTAAGAATGTGTGTTTCTAATTGCTATTATGGATTGATTGAAATAATTGTTGAGAATAAACTGTACACTCTTCCATAAACGTAACAACTCGGTAATGCTTGTTTGGTTGTAATAGAAATAATGGGGACCCGTGGTGGGTCGTATGATAATTGTGTGCCAGGTAGGGCACTTGTATGGATCCGTGGTGGATCATGTATGGTTACGTGCCAAGTAGAGCACATGTTTGGTTATGAGTCTTTGTTTGGTGGGATCCGAATACCCAGTGAGTGAGTGCTGCAACACATGAAGGCCATTCGATATGAGATTCTAGGTGATGAATGAAGGCCATCCGATGTGAGATTTCGAGTGATGACATTTTCTCGATGCGAGATTCTGAGCCCCGTTTGATGTGAGATTCTGAGTGAAGGCTCGATGTGAGATTCTGATTATACCGCTCGATATGAGATTCTGAGTAGCTTGATGTGAGATTCCAAGCATAGGTGGGTTTCCCAGTGTCAGATGACATTGGGCCTCACTCTTGGTTTTTTTATCTATATATTTTTGTTGTGGAAGATGTTGTTTGTTCTTAGCATGTGTTTAGGCGGTTATGGTAGCGCCATTGCTTTATCTTATCTTGATATCATTCATGTTGCATTGCTTTATTTATGAATTGCATGAAGCATGGTCGAGTGATGGTGTATCTACTAAGCTTTGTTAGCTCATTTTTAGAATTGTTGTTTTCGTTCGCAGGTTTGTAGGTTTGGCATGTTCATGGAGGAGCACCATCATAGAATGATTTCAGCACCTCGTCTCTTCCGAGTACAATACTTAGGTCATTGGGCTATGTATTCGTAAGAACCTATTGTACCTTGTAAATTGTATTTTGATTTCAAAATGGTCGTGTCAAGGTTTATAATGTAATTTTAAAAAGAGCTCTATTGTATATATATTTCAAATAATACTTAGATTTTAATGGATTAAATAAAATAGATTTTGAAAATTTTTGTGGTTTTGGCTAAACTAGGTTAGAAATTTGATGGTTGGGTTTTAGGCTTGAGGCCCAAATATGACATCCGGGTTGAGGGTGTTACATTTAGTGGTATCAGAGCCTAGGTTTAGCCAGTTCTAGGAAATCCCCGGGGTGGTTAGGAGTCACGGATAAGTGTCTAGCGAATACGAGCCATTGTGTCTAAGTTATACTCTTCAAGACTGGAATCTGGATGGTCTACCCTGTGTTTGTCGCTAGTTGCGACATTAAGATGGATTTGATCGCGTTTAAGAGGGCCATGATGAAGGTTGATTTTCTTGAGGATGATTTTGAGATTAGAGTTATCTCAAACGTTGAGCTTGAGTTTAAGAAAGAATTTTAGAGTTGAGGGTGTGACCTCCTCCCATCACACAAATAGTAATTATGTTTATGTGCCGTAAGCCACCTTGAAGCCTTGAGTCAGAATGAGAACCTCCAGTGACGAGATTTCATGTGTTGGTGGATGACCCTTATGGAATAGATAAGAGGACTTACTTTCAATTGACCAGTGGTAGAGTGTTGATCGAGGGTCCCTTTATCCATAGTAAGTGAGCCCTAATGGTGGGTGCTATATGGTAGGGATATAGCACGCTTGACAGATGTGTATTTTGTTTAATGTGGAGAGGTACATGATGGTTGTAGGGTCCCAATCACGCTTTTTGTAAGGTGAATGCTCTAAGATTTTGAACAAGGTATGCTTGTTATAATTGTTTATAGTAGTGGCTGGAAGGACATTGCGAGTATTGTGTAGGACAATAATTCAGTAAAGCCCAAGAACGTGGGTTTGGCAGATTTGGTGGGGTTGTTCTTTTAAGGAGTTGATGTGATCTTGTCCTTTGGTTGTTTTCTGTCACGAGTTATCTTGGGGTGTCAAGCGTAGTGTTAGAAGCTTTGAAGCTCTGAAGAACCAAACCTTTGGTAAAGAAAAATAAGGAATCATCAAATTCTTAATATCGTTCGGGTTGGTTTGATCAGGTGGCGCGGGACACGACCATGAAAAGTCATGGGGAGAGTCATGTTTACCATATAAGAGGAACACTATTGTTAAGAACCCTAGGATAGTGAGTGAGTCGGGAAAGGATGACCCAATCAGATGTGCCAGTGGTTATGAGATGCTCGGAGAGTTCTGAGGTAGATATAGAGTGGGTATGATGGGATCTTGATTTTGATGTCTTCCTTCTTAACGGCAATGCATGCGAATGGTAGAAGACTTTTTAGTGGAATTTCAGCCCGTATTTTTGACATGGTATATCTTCTTGAATGGGTTCAAAAAGTACTTTAGTGAGTTTCGCTTGGGTGAAAGGAGAGATCAATTCTTGCATCTGGTTCAAAGTGTCAGGACAGTGTTGGGTATGAACAAGATTTTCTACGGTTTAGTTGTTATGCCCTAAAGTTAATTACTACCGAAGAGTAAAGGTGGATGAGGTTTAGACTTAGATTAAAGGGTTACCTATAGATGCGTGTGACATCGGGTTTGCTTGGGATGTTTCAGAGATAGTCGATTGTGTGTAGGCACTCAAATGACTATAGGGCCAACGTTGAGATAGTTGAGGATTCTGTAGGCCGTGTTGTGGAGACCCCAGATATCATGATATTCTACCCAGGCTCGAGGTTTCATGTTTAGAAGGAATCGAAGAGAGTTGTTTTAGATCAGTTATCGAAGGTTGATTAGGAATCTAGATTGATGGTTCGTAGGGGGCTTCTCGATTTTTGCTTTATTAGAGAGTGTTGATTGTTCATCCAAGGCATCGCGCCTACCGGTTCGTGAGCATTGTGGTCGGCATCACCTTGGAGTATGCTTCTTGCTTGGGGGATTTGTTATGAGTTTCGGACATTAGGTCACTTGGCAAAGGACTACCTTTTTAAGGATGAGTGTTCACCGGTTCAGCCTTTGAGGTCGATTCTTTCTTGGCATAGCCAGAGTTCTTTATGAGAAAGTGCTAGGACATTGTTGGGGTAACAGGATAGTGGTCATGTGAGATCTACTTCCAGAGTGGATGCGTAAGCTTTTCTAGATGGTCTGCGGTGTAGGCCAAAGATGACGGTTTGGTTGCCGAAAATATTTGAGTTTTAGTCGCTTCCTTGATAACAGTTTGATTTCTTGTTCTTATCGCGACAATGATTCTGTTGAGAGAGAGTTTTGTGTTAGGTTCTCCAGAATTGATGTTGATTTGGTTAATTTATTGGTTCGGTAAGTGTTGGCAGGTAAGAGTTTCTCTGCAGGTGGTGAATGTGGATTGAGTGTGACAGTCCTCTTGGACTCGATAAATTACTTTTCCCTTCTCTCTCTTGGTGGTGGGAATTATGCTGAGTATATTGGTCGTGTGAGTACGATGTGTGCATTGATTTCCAAGCAAAGGTATCAAAGTTAGGATTGGAATAAATCAATTTGTTGGTGATGTACATGAAGAATCCTTCTCTCTAGCTTGTGTGTCGAGCTCTCGCGATGATAGTTAAGTGAGCCTCGTGGTCTGTGAAACTTTCTTAGTTTGCATAGTTATTTCCCAGTTGGGAGTCTGCAGTTTTAGAGAGTAGACGTGTAAGAGGATTTTGGTGTGCTCTTTGTGGATGAGAGGACTATCCTCTTCATCGTGGATTGGGAACCATGATGGGAGACTCACCGAGATTGGTATTTATCACCTTATGGTTTGGCATCTACCGAGCTTCTAGTAGGATGAATCCGGGTGCAGGGGGTTTCTGTGGGCGATGTCGCCAAGAGATTTACCTTGAGGCATACCTGTATTGGTACTACAAGTTGTTGTGGTAATGGTTGTGGTGGGCTAAAGTGTAACGGAGAAGGATTGTTGTTCATTTTTCGAGGTTAAAGATCTTTTTAATGTTAATGGGTTTTGAGATTTCGTAAGATCTTTCAGAAGCTGGGTCTCGTAAGTGGAAGGTTAAAGAGAATTAATGTTAAGATTTAAAATCATTATACATATTAACCTCAATTTTAGAACATTTTACTCAGTTAGAATTCCAACGGATCCACTGTAAAGCCCATTTAGACTTGCAAGCCTTAAACCCCAACAAAACGAACAAAAAATAAGATTACATCATATTTTATGACTTAAAATATTTAGTTATGGGCTTTTGAACATGATTCTTCAGCTTAACCTCATTTTTAGAAATTTTTACTCAGTTAAAATTCCTATGGGTCCACTTAAAGCCCATTTAGACATGCACGCATTAAAACCCAAAAATATGAAAGAAAAATAAGATTAAATCTAATTTTATGACTTAAAATATTTAGTTATGGGCTTTTGAACATGATTATATGCCTTAACCTCATTTTAAGAACTTTTTACTTGGTTAAAATTCCATCGGGTCCTTTCAGAGAGCCCATTTAGACATGCACGCCTTAAACCCCAACAAAATGGCCATAAAATAAGATTAAATCAAATTTTATGACTTAAAATATTTAGTTATGGGCTTTTGAAAATGATTACATAGTTTAACCTCAATTTTAGAACTTTTTACTCAGTTAAAATTTTGACGGGTCCACTGTAAAGCCCATTTAGACATGCACGCCATAAACCCCAACAAAACGGCCGAAAAATAAGATTAAATCGCATTTTATAACTTAAAATATTTATTTATATACTTTTGAACATGATTATATAGCATAACCTCATTTTCATAAATTTTTACTCAGTTAAAATTTCAACGGGTCCATTGTAAAGCCCATTTAGATGTGCACGCCTTAAACTCCAGCAAAATAAAAAATAAGATTAAATCAGATTTTATGACTTAAAGTATTTAGTTATGGGATTTTGAACATGATTATATAACTTAACCTCTTTTTTCAAAAAATTTTACTCGGTTAAAATTCCAACGGCTCCATTGTAAAGCCCATTTATACATGCACGACTTAAACCTCCAACAAAATGGTCGCAAAATAAGATTAAATCATATTTCATAAGTTCAAATATTTGATTATGGTCTTTTGAATATTATTATATAGCTTAACCTCATTTGCAAAACTTTCTTCTCAGTTAAAATTCTAACGGGTCCACAGTAAAGCCCTTTGAGACATACACACCTTAAACCCAACAAAACGACCACAAAATAAGATTAAATCAAATTTTATGCGTTAAAATATTTGATTATGGGCTTTTAAATATGATTATATAGCTTAAACTCAATTTTAGAACTTTTTACTCAGTTAAATTTCCAACGAGTCTACTGTAAAGCCCATTTAGACATGAACGCCTTAAACCCCAACAAAATGGTTGCAAAATATGATTAACACAAATTTTATGAATTAAAATATTTAGTTATGGGCTTTTGAACATGATTATACAGCTTAACCTCAATTTTAGAACATTTTACTCGGTTAAAATTCCAACGGGTCCACTTTAAAAGCCCATTTAGACATGCACACCTTAAACCCCAACAAAACGAAAGAAAAATAAGATTAAATCAAATTTTATGAATTAAAATATTTAGTTATAGGCTTTTGATCAAGATTATACAGTTTAACCTAAAATTTAGATCTTTTTACTCGTTTAAAATTCCAACATGTCCACTTTAAAGCCCACTTAGACATGCAAGCTTTAAACCCCAACAAAACGACCGAAAAAATAAAAGTAAATCACATTTTATGACTTAAAATATTTATTTATGGGCTTTTGAACTTGATTATATAGCTTAACCTCATTTTCAGAAATTTTGATTTTGTTAAAATTCCAACGGGTCCACTAAAAGCCCATATAATGCGGAGAGAGGTTGGTGATATCATCACCTTCATCTCTTCATACTCTTTCTAAAACCCATTTTCCTCCTCCAAACACCCCAATCAAAAGGTAGAATCATTGAGAATTGTGGGAGGAATCTCGTTTTGCCTGAGGAGGGAAGTTTGATGAGCAGCAAAGGATCTACACACCAAGGTAAGGATGAGTTGAAATGGTAGAGATTGAGGTTTTGGTGGGGTTAGTGTGGATGAATGGGAATGAATCTTTGAAGGCTTCTTCCTCAGCTTCAATTCGAGGTTAGTACACTACTAACTTCTATGAATTCCTGCAACTCATAAAATTAGGCTTTGTGCATGAATTAGGTGTTTATGGTTTGTTAAGCCTTGGTTGATCTTTAATGGCAAAATGTAGATTTGGTGTTTTTAAGGCTTAAAATTGGTATGAATTCACTTAATAACTTCACAATAAGTTGTAGGTTCGATTTGAGGCTTAACCATAGGGGTTAAGGGGTTGAATGTTGAACTTTTGAACTCAATGTTTCAAAATCTGAGTTTGAGTACCGGTACAGGGTGAGTGCATATCGGTACGCCCTTGTAAATAAGAGGACGGGTTGTGAGGGGAGTACTGGTATGACTTCTCTTGTATTGGTACTCTATGTTTCTAAGAATTCCATTGGCGAATTTGCGTACCGGTACGCTCAAGGCGTATCGGTACCCACGGTTACATTGCCTAGAAAGGCTTTGTGTATCGGTACGCTAAGGTAGGCATATCGATACGGGTAAGGATTGGTACAGGGCGATCCAAGTACCGATATAGAGTATCGATACAGCATGGAGCGTATCAGTACAACTTAAGGGTTTAATTTTTTCGAACCTAATTGGGGTATCGGTACTCACGGAGGAGTATCGGTACTTGGGGGGAGTACCGATACCCACTTTGGGTTATCGATACTCGCTAGGAAATCTTCCCAAGTTATACGTTTTGAGTTCGGGGGTTATATAATTCGTGGCTAAGGGTCTATTGGGTCTCTCATGATACAAAACAAATGGTAAAACTAAGAATGTGTGTTTCTAATTGCTATTATGGATTGATTGAAATAATTGTTGAGAATAAACTGTACACTCTTCCATAAACGTAACAACTCGGTAATGCTTGTTTGGTTGTAATAGAAATAATAGGGACCCGTGGTGGGTCGTATAATAATTGTGTGCCAGGTAGGGCATTTGTATGGATCCGTGGTGGATCATGTATGGTTACGTGCCAAGTAGAGCACATGTTTGGTTATGAGTCTTTGTTTGGTGGGATCCGAATACCCAGTGAGTGAGTGCTGCAACACATGAAGGCCATTCGATATGAGATTCTAGGTGATGAATGAAGGCCATCCGATGTGAGATTTTGAGTGATGACATTTTCTTGATGCGAGATTCTAAGCCCCGCTCGATGTGAGATTCTGAGTGAAGGCTCGATGTGAGATTCTGAGTATACCGCTCGATGTGAGATTCTGAGCAGCTTGATGTGAGATTTTGAGCATAGGTGGGTTTCCAGTGTCAGATGACATTGGGCCTCACTCCTGGTTTGTTTATCTATATGTTTTTGTTGTGGAGATGTTGTTTGTTCTTAGCATGTGTTTAGGCGGTTATGGTAGCGCCATTGCTTTATCTTATCTTGATATCATTCATGTTGCATTGCTTTATTTATGAATTGCATGAAGCATGGTCGAGTGGCGGTGTATCTACTAAGCTTTGTTAGCTCATTTTTAGAATTGTTGTTTTCGTTCGCAGGTTTGTAGGTTTGGCATGTTCGTGGAGGAGCACCATCATAGAATGATTCCAGCGCCTCGTCTCTTCCGAGTACAATACTTAGGTCATTGGGCTATGTATTCGTAAGAACCTATTGTACCTTGTAAATTGTATTTTGATTTCAAAATGGTTGTGTCAAGGTTTATAATGTAATTTTAAAAAGAGCTCTATTGTATATATATTTCAAATAATACTTAGATTTTAATGGATTAAATAAAATAGATTTTGAAAATTTTTGTGGTTTTGGCTAAACTAGGTTAGAAATTTGATGGTTGGGTTTTAGGCTTGAGGCCCAAATATGACATCCGGGTCGAGGGTGTTACATTTAGTGGTATCAGAGCCTAGGTTTAGCCAGTTCTAGGAAATCCCCGGGGTGGTTAGGAGTTAGGATAAGTGTCTAGCAAATATGAGCCATTGTGTCTAAGTTATACTCTTCAAGACTGGAATCTGGATGGTCTGCCCTGTGTTTGTCGCTAGTTGCGACATTAAGATGGATTTGATCGCATTTAAGAGGGCCGTGATGAAGGTTGATTTTCTTGAGGATGATTTTGAGATTAGAGTTATCTCAAACGTTGAGCTTGAGTTTAAGAAAGAATTTTAGAGTTGAGGGTGTGACCTCCTCCCATCACATGAATAGTAATTATGTTTATGTGCCGTAAGCCACCTTGAAGCCTTGAGTCAGAATGAGAACCTCCAGTGACGAGATTTCATGTGTTGGTGGATGACCCTTATGGAATAGATAAGAGGACTTACTTTCAATTGACCAGTGGTAGAGTGTTGATCGAGGGTCCCTTTATCCATAGTAAGTGAGCCCTAATGGTGGGTGCTATATGGTAGGGATATAGCACGCTTGATGATGTGTATTTTGTTTAAATGGAGAGGTACATGATGGTTGTAGGGTCCCAATCACGCTTTTTGTAAGGTGAATGCTCTAAGATTTTGAACAAGGTATGCTTGTTATAATTGTTTATAGTAGTGGCTGGAAGGACATTGCTAGTATTGTGTAGGACAATAATTCAGTAAAGCCCAAGAACGTGGGTTTGGCAGATTTGGTGGGGTTGTTCTTTTAAGGAGTTGATGTGATCTTGTCCTTTGGTTGTTTTCTGTCACGAGTTATCTTGGGGTGTCAAGCGTAGTGTTAGAAGCTTTGAAGCTCTAAAGAACCAAACCTTTGATAAAGAAAAATAAGTAATCATCAAATTCTTAATATCGTTCGGGTTGGTTTGATTAGGTGGCGTGGGACACGACCATGAAAAGTCGTGGGGAGAGTCATGTTACCATATAAGAGGAACACTATTGTTAAGAACCCTAGGATAGTGAGTGAGTCGGGAAAGGATGACCCAATCAGATGTGCCAATGGTTATGAGATGCTCGGAGAGTTTTGAGGTAGATATAGAGTGGGTATGATGGGATCTTGATTTTGATGTCTTCCTTCTTAACGGCAATGCATGCGAATGGTAGAAGATGTTTTAGTGGAATTTCAGCCCGTATTTTTGACCTGGTATATCTTCTTGAATGGGTTCAAAAAGTACTTTAGTGAGTTTCGCTTGGGTGAAAGGAGAGATCAATTCTTGCATCTGGTTCAAAGTGTCAGGATAGTGTTGGGTATGAACAAGATTTTCTACGGTTTAGTTGTTATGCCCTAAAGTTAATTACTACCGAAGAGTAAAGGTGGATGAGGTTTAGACTTAGATTAAAGGGTTACCTATAGATGCGTGTGACATCGGGTTCGCTTGGGATGTTTTAGAGATAGTCGATTGTGTGTAGGCACTCAAATGACTATAGGGCCAACGTTGAGATAGTTGAGGATTTTGTAGGCCGTGTTGTGGAGACCCCAGATATCATGATATTCTACCCAGGCTTGAGGTTTCATGTTTAGAAGGAATCGAAGAGAGTTGTTTCAGATCAGTTATCGAAGGTTGATTAGGAATCTAGATTGATGGTTCGTAGGGGGCTTCTCGATTTTTGCTTTATTAGAGAGTGTTGATTGTTCATCCAAGGCATCGCGCCTACTGGTTCGTGAGCATTGTGGTCGGCATCACCTTGGAGTATGCTTCTTGCTTGGGGGATTTGTTATGAGTTTCGGACATTAGGTCACTTGGCAAAGGACTACCTTTTTAAGGATGAGTGTTCACCGGTTCAGCCCTTGAGGTTGATTCTTTCTTGGCATAGCAGAGTTCTTTATGAGAAAGTGCTAGGACATTGTTGGGGTAACAGGATAGTGGTCATGTGAGATCTACTTCCAGAGTGGATGCGTAAGCTTTTCTAGATGGTCTGCGGTGTAGGCCAAAGATGACGGTTTGGCTGCCGAAAATATTTGAGTTTCAGTCGCTTCCTTGATAACAGTTTGATTTCTTGTTCTTATCGCGACAATGATTCTGTTGAGAGAGAGTTTTGTGTTAGGTTCTCCAGAATTGATGTTGATTTGGTTAATTTATTGGTTCGGTAAGTGTTGGCAAGTAAGAGTTTCTCTGCAGGTGGTGAATCTGGATTGAGTGTGATAGTCCTCTTGGACTCGATAAATTATTTTTTCCCTTCTCTCTCTTGGTGGTGGGAATTATGCTGAGTATATTGGTCGTGTGAGTACGATGTGTGCATTGATTTCCAAACAAAGGTATCAAAGTTAGGATTGGAATAAATCAATTTGTTGGTGATGTACATGAAGAATCCTTCTCTCTAGATTGTGTGCCGAGCTCTCGCGATGATAGTTAAGTGAGCCTCGTGGTCTGTGAAACTTTCTTAGTTTGCATAGTTATTTCCCAGTTGGGAGTCTGCAGTTTTAGAGAGTAGACGTGTAAGAGGATTTTGGTGTGCTCTTTGTGGATGAGAGGACTATCCTCTTCATCGTGGATTGGGAACCATGATGGGAGACTCACCGAGATTGGTATTTATCACCTTATGGTTTGGCATCTACCAAGCTTCTAGTAGGATGAATCCAGGTGCAGGGGGTTTCTGTGGGCGATGTCGCCAAGAGATTTACCTTGAGGCATACCTGTATTGGTACTACAAGTTGTTGTGGTAATGGTTGTGGTGGGCTGAAGTGTAACGGAGAAGGATTGTTGTTCATTTTTCGAGGTTAAAGATCTTTTTAATGTTAATGGGTTTTGAGATTTCGTAAGATCGTTCAGAAGCTGGGTCTCGTAAGTGGAAGGTTAAAGAGAATTAATGTTAAGATTTAAAATCATTATACATATTAACCTCAATTTTAGAACATTTTACTCAGTTAGAATTCCAACGGATCCACTGTAAAGCCCATTTAGACTTGCAAGCCTTAAACCCCCAACAAAACGAACGAAAAATAAGATTACATCATATTTTATGACTTAAAATATTTAGTTATGGGCTTTTGAACATGATTCTTTAGCTTAACCTCATTTTTAGAAATTTTTACTCAGTTAAAATTCCTACGGGTCCACTTAAAGCCCATTTAGACATGCACGCATTAAAACCCAAAAATATGAAAGAAAAATAAGATTAAATCTAATTTTATGACTTAAAATATTTAGTTATGGGTTTTTGAACATGATTATATGCCTTAACTTCATTTTAAGAACTTTTTACTTGGTTAAATTTCCATCGGGTCCACTGTAGAGCCCATTTAGACATGCACGCCTTAAACCCCAACAAAATGGCCATAAAATAAGATTAAATCAAATTTTATGACTTAAAATATTTAGTTATGGGCTTTTTAAAATGATTACATAGTTTAACCTCAATTTTAGAACTTTTTACTCAGTTAAAATTTTGACGGGTCCACTGTAAAGCCCATTTAGACATGCACGCCATAAACCCCAACAAAACGGCCGAAAAATAAGATTAAATCGCATTTTATAACTTAAAATATTTATTTATAGACTTTTGAACATGATTATATAGCATAACCTCATTTTCATAAATTTTTACTAAGTTAAAATTTCAACGGGTCCATTGTAAAGCCCATTTAGATGTGCACGCCTTAAACTCCAGCAAAATAAAAAATAAGATTAAATCAGATTTTATGACTTAAAGTATTTAGTTATGGGATTTTGAACATGATTATATAACTTAACCTCTTTTTCAAAAATTTTTACTCAGTTAAAATTCCAACGGCTCCATTGTAAAGCCCATTTATACATGCACGACTTAAACCTCCAACAAAATGGTCGCAAAATAAGATTAAATCATATTTCATAAGTTCAAATATTTGATTATGGTCTTTTGAATATTATTATATAGCTTAACCTCATTTGCAAAACTTTCTTCTCAGTTAAAATTCTAACGGGTCCACAATAAAGCCCTTTGAGACATACACACCTTAAACCCAACAAAACGACCACAAAATAAGATTAAATCAAATTTTATGCGTTAAAATATTTGATTATGGGATTTTAAATATGATTATATAGCTTAAACTCAATTTTAGAACTTTTTACTCAGTTAAATTTCCAACGAGTCTACTGTAAAGCCCATTTAGACATGAACGCCTTAAACCCCAACAAAATGGTTGCAAAATATGATTAACACAAATTTTATGAATTAAAATATTTAGTTATGGGCTTTTGAACATGATTATACAGCTTAACCTCAATTTTAGAATATTTTACTCGGTTAAAATTCCAACGGGTCCACTTTAAAAACCCATTTAGACATGCACACCTTAAACCCCAACAAAACGAAAGAAAAATAAGATTAAATCAAATTTTATGAATTAAAATATTTAGTTATAGGCTTTTGATCAAGATTATAGAGTTTAACCTAAAATTTAGATCTTTTTACTCGTTTAAAATTCCAACATGTCCACTTTAAAGCCCACTTAGACATGCAAGCATTAAACCCCAACAAAACGACCGAAAAAATAAAAGTAAATCACATTTTATGACTTAAAATATTTATTTATGGGCTTTTGAACTTGATTATATAGCTTAACCTCATTTTCAGAAATTTTGATTTTGTTAAAATTCCAACGGGTCCACTAAAAGCCCATTTAGACATGCACGACTTAAACCCAACAAAACAGCCACAAAATAAGATTAAATAAAATTTACGATTTAAAATATTTGATTATGGGTTTTTGAATAAGATTATATTGCTTAATGACAATTTCAGAACTTTTTAATCGGTTAAAATTCCAACGGGTCCACTATAAAGCCCATTTAGACATTGACGTCTTCAACCCCACAAAACGGTAGAAAAATAAGATTGAAATACATTTTATGTCTTAAAATATTTATTAATGGGATTTTGAACATGATTATATAGCTTAACCTCATTTTTATAAATTTTTACTCGGTTAAAATTCCAAAGGGTCCATTATAAAGCCCATTTAGACATGCACGCCTTAAACCCAACAAAACGGCCACAAAATAAGATTAAATCAAATTTAATGATTTAAAATATTTGTTTACGTGCTTTTGAATATGATTATATAGCTTAACCTCAATTTTAGAATTTTTTACTTGGTTAAAATTCAACAGGTCCACTGTAAAGCCCATTTAGACATGCACGCCTTAAACCCCAACAAAACGACTGCAAAATAAGATTAAATCAAATTTTATGACATAAAATACTTAGTTATGAATTAAAGTATTTAGTTATGGGATTTTGAACATGATTATGTAGCCTAACCTCATTTTCAAAAAATTTTACTCGGTTAAAATTCCAACGGCTCCATTGTAAAGCCCATTTAGACATGTACGCCTTAAACCCCAACAAAATGACCGCAAAATAAGATTAAATCAAATTTCATAAGTTCAAATTTTTGATTATGTGCTTTTGAATATGATTATATAGCTTAACCTCATTCGCATAACTTTCTTCTCGGTTAAAATTCTAACGGGTCCACTATAAAGCCCATTGAGACATGCACACCTTAAACCCAACAAAACGACCATAAAATAAGATTAAATCAAATTTTATGCATTAAAATATATGATTATGGGCTTTTAAATATGATTATATAGCTTAAACTCAATTTTAGAACTTTTTACTCAGTTAAAATTCTAACTGGTCCATTGTAAAACCCATATAGACATGCACGCCTTAAACCCCCAACAAAATGGTCGCAAAATATGATTAAATCAAATTTTATGAATTAAAATATTTAGCTATGGACTTTAGAATATGATTATACAGCTTAACCTCAATTTTAGAACTTTTTACTCGGTTAAAATTCTAATGGGTCTACTGTAAAAGCCTATTTAGATATGCACACCTTAAACCCCCAACAAAACGGAAGAAAAATAAGATTAAATCAAATTTTATGAATTAAAATATTTTATTATGGGCTTTTGAATATGATTATATTGCATAACCTCAATTTCAGAACTTTTTAATCGGTTAAAATTCTAACGGGTCCTCTATAAAGCCATTTAGAGATGCACGCCTTAAACCCAACAAATCGGCCACATAATAAGATTAAATCAAATTTTATGATTTAAAATATTTGATTACCGGATTTTGAATGTGATTATATAGCTTAACCTCAATTTTACATATTTTTACTTGGTTAAAATTCCAACGGGTCCACTGTAAAGCCCATTTTGACATGCACGCCTTAAACACCAACAAAACGGCCGCAAAATAAGATTAAATCAAATTTTATTACTTAAAATGTTTAGTTACAGGCTTTTGAACAAGATTATGCATTTTAACCTCAATTTTAGAACTTTTTACTCGTTTAAAATTCCAACAAGTCCACTTTAAAGCCCAATTAGACATCAAGCCTTAAACCCCAACAAAACGACCGAAAAATAAGATTCACACTTTATATGATTTAAAATATTTAGTTATGAGCTTTTGAACTTGATTATTAGCTTAAACTCATTTTGAACTTTCTACTCGGTTAAAATTCCATCTGGTCCACTATAAAGCCCATTGAGACATGCACCTTAAACCCAACAAAACGACCACAAAATAAGATTAAATTAAATTTTATGAGTTAAAATATTTGATTATGGGCTTTTAAATATGATTATATAGCTTAAACTCAATTTTATAACGTTTTACTCGGTTAAAATTTCAACGGGTGCTCATTTAAAACTCTATCGTGTCAACGGGTGGGTTTTCAAATTTCTCTCTCTCTCAACTAATTTCTCTCAACCTCCCTTTTCTATCACTTTCTCCGGCCTCTTCTCCCTCCACCTGGTGATCCCAAAATTCCGCTACACTGCTTCTATGAAGTTCTAATCAGCATCTTTGTCTCTGCTTAGTTCTTCACCCTTTCCTCCATTGGCGAGTGTGCTTCGCCCATGCTATGGAGTTTTGGATCTGATTGTATTTGCTGGCGTTTAGGCGCCATTGTTTCTAATCCCTCTCTGTCCCCGGTCATCCTTATGAATCTGTTATGATCCTTCATCTCTGAGAGGTGAGGTTTTTCGATCTCCCCGTGGTTATCTTCATACTTTCCAATCGGCTGTTCAAAGCTGGTTGAAATTTTTATATTGTTCCATTATTTTATGTGTTAAACATAGGACCATTCAGTATGTTTATGGTTCATACCGTCTAAAGTTTTTTCATAGATAAAAAATATGGTTATTTTATTCCCACAATCATAACTTTATCCTACTCCCTTTGGTTCGATAAGGTCCCATCTTTCAATTGCTATTTTAATTCCACTCAATCGGCTAGGCATGAATGGTTGAACTTTTCCCAGGATCCTATCACTCTCACAAAATCAAATATACCAGTCTTAGTGCTTTACTATATGGCTTAGTTTTCTTTCTTTACTGTTTATCAAAGATTATGTAGGAGTACTTGGTCCAAATATGTTTATAAAGATTTCTCAGCAGCATCATGGTACATTGTCTTTTTTAGTACAATGGATTACATTTTCCTCTTAATTTGCTATAACATATATGATTTTGTTTTTATTTCATCCATCTTGTTTTACATTACTTTCTTCTCCCACTGTGTTATTCAGGGGAATGAGTTTATTGGGTGCTCCACAACATCCACTACCTCTGCCTTTGTCGGGCAACTGTCATGGTCTCTACGACTTTAGTTTCGATATTCAAATTTATAAGTCAATATTATGAGACCACCTCATTTTCATCAATGGGTTCCCTAGGCCGAACATCAAATTCCAAAGTTATTCCAATACTTCTCGCATGGAGCATTTCCTACAACCAAGTCAGAATAACTTGCAAAATAATATATAACACAAATTCCATCATAACTCTCATCTCTTCTATCAACGTGTATAAATTTCTACATGATACTCTGCCAATAATTATTATGGTAATGGTTGTAATTGGTATCCCAGACACTTTAGCCTCATTTATCCCTCTCGACTATGGTAATGGTCTGCTTAACATATCGTATCATCAGCATTATTATTGGAAACACGTCTATTTCTATATATACAAACTCGAATCTTTTACCTTTACGTTCACAAATTCAATTCAACCAGCTTTCATAATAATACTCAAATTATCCAATTACCAATAGCTACTCTACTAATACCTGGCCCTACTATCTTCAATTCTAATACCAATGCCTTTAATTCTATTACCCATAACACCTCTTCCACTTTTGTTCTGACAAAAATCCCATCAATCTCAGAAATTGGAATTTTTACCACGATTATGACTGGATCCAAATCAAATTATATGGATTCACATCCTTTTTTAATTTATTATGAGAAATTAGTTTTTTTAACATTATTATTAATTCCTAATTTATCTCGTATCCATCTTCTAATAATTCCCACGAATACTAATCTCTTCTTACTTAAAATTATATATTTTACTAATAAAATCCCTACTCTTAAATATCGGTTATTACCAATTTTAACTCACCTTAATTACCAAAGAAACAAAGGCTGTTCGGAAGCCAGCAATCCATATCTTTTACCAAGTTTAGTTTGCCAAGAAAACCAAAAATCTATTCCACTAATGTAAAATATTTAACTTTTATTTCCTTCCTTGTTCTATTCGGTTACCAACTTTGTTCTCAATCACCAAATAATTTCCATTCCATTTATTTGCTGACCAACCTAAATCAATTCTACTTTCTGTCTAAATCCAATAAGCTATCTCTCGATCCTTGGCTGTCTTTATCCATAATTTTCCCTCCAAATCTCCTTACATTTTAACTTGCCTCCAATACATCACTCCTCTGGAAATGCATGCTGTTTATTTCCTTAATTTCGTCCTATATTGGATATTGCTATTCATTTATAATTTTAATGCCGAATTTAATAGTAATTTTACCATTTTCCTTTATACATCCAAATCTTGGAAAGCTTTACATTTTTATACGCTAACTTTCCTTCACCAATTCATTCTCTTATTTGTAGAATCTGTTCATCCACCAAAACGTTTACAATTCTTTAAATCTCTTGCCATTTATACTGATTTCACTAAAACTTTTACCATCTTCTCATATATTTCCAAATTTTTGGAATATTCTCTCCTTCCTTATCTCTTTGTATGTCCTTTGTCAACTTTCTCATCTTCTTCTACACGCCAATTGTTTCTACTCAACATTTGGAAACTATCTCAAAATAAATCCTCCCTTTATTTATTTCCCCTTTTTGGAACGAATCCCTTCAAGTCCAAACGCCTTAATCTCTTTCCCAACAACATTAAAAGGATACTTTGTCTCTCTTCCATTCTACTCTTCTTTTACACTTGTGTATCAACTTCAACCTTGCTGCTTCCTTCTCTGCAAATCATGGCCACTGAATCATTCTTAACACAACTAAGTGACCTTAGCTTCACCTCTAAAGAACAAGGGGTGATCTTCAATCCTTCCTTCAATGGGGACTCTTCCACCGAAGACCATGAGCTCATTCTCATTGGGAAAATTGTCTCTACCAAAAACATTGATGGTCAAGCTTTAATCCGCGCTTTCCAAACCATTTGGAAGAACAATGATGTTGTTTCCATATCTCTTCTGAAAACCAACTTCTTCCGCATCAAGTTCTCATCGACTACAAAAAGATCTAAGATTTTACAGCGCGGACCCTGGACATTCAAGGATGAATGGTTCGCCCTGGATCCTTTCGACCCAAAACTTTCAATTGATGAATACTCCTTCTCCCATATGCGAATCTGGGTCAAAATTCATAGAGTCCCGACAATCTTGATGGAAAACGACCAAACAACAGTTAATACCAGTCGATCATTGAGCTCCTTCATTGGTACTGTAGTCAAAACTGACACTCGCTTTATTGGTGGAAATATGGTAGACTATCTTCGTGTTGGAATCATTATGGATGCTACCAAACCTCTGCGTAGATGTGTGGCAATTGGTGGATTTAGATCTTCGCCCAAACTTTGCCCACTTCAATATGAAAGATTGCATGTTTTCTGCCATGGATGTGGCATTATAGGACATTTAGTGCTTCTTGCACAACTATTAAGCTCAGTACCACCACCAAACTTTAATATGGGGACTGGCTCCGCTTCACTCCTACTAAGGCTAAAGGAGGTTCTTTCCAAGCAAAAGGTTGCATCCGTTATCATAATGATGATTCTTCAAACAAGTTTCCACAAAACACCTTCGGTACTCTTAGTCCCTTTTTACTTCCATTCTCCTTTTTATAGTAATAGTTAATCATATTATTACTTCTCTATATACAGATAAGGGTAAGGAATTTGACAAAGAAGGTCAATTACCGACTTCTGCTACTGATAATACAATGGACGTTGAATCTTTTAGCTCCACACCAATCACTAAAATGGCCACTCCCGTTCAAGGAGAAACTGCCCTTCCACAAGATCCTCTCACTAATGTCCTGGCAGGCTCAACGGTATATGCTGTTGAGGATAACGTAGCTCCCCAACCGCCTCTTGGTGCTGCAAAACATAATAATGCTGACACTGTTCCCATAAATGCGGTCCCTCTCAACACCATCCCGGCTGCGAAAGATGGCATCACAACCATGGATAATCATGCTCTTGACCAAGACATGGGTAAGGCGGTCTACTTTACATCATCACCTATGCTTTCTGCTTTCGATGACTAGTTTTCTAAACAACCATCATCTGCAGCCCCTACCATCCAAGGGTAGGAGGATTTGATACCTCGAGGCAAGAAAAGACGTTCTCCTCTTATTGAACCAATCAAGACCAAGAAACTACGTCTTTCGCCACCTATCAAGAATAACAAAACTGGGATGAGCAGTGGGAAAAACTCTACGGCGGAGGTTGATATTCAACCCCGCCGAGGAAAATGAAAATATTTTGTTGAAACTGTCGGGGTCTTGGTAAAGCCCAGGCAGTTCAAGCTTTAAAACGAGTTGTCACTAAGATAAATCCTGATGTTTTATTTCTTTGTGAAACTCGTCTAAATAAGTATCATTATGAAAGACTTCGTATTACTCTAAATATGTTTGGTTGCTTGCCGGTTGAAAGTAGCCAATCTTGTTCTGGCCTTGTTTTATTTTGGAATAATAAAATGAATATAAATTCTTCATCGCATCTCCCTTGGCTAATAGGTGGAGATTTAAATGAAATTCTATCCGATAATGAAAAACAAGGTGATTGTCGTCGTGCACGCTCACAAATTAATAATTTTAGGGATTGTCTATCCTGAAATAATTTATTCGATTGCAAACCAAAAAATGGATGGTTCACTTGGACTAAATTAGGCCCAAACTCTCCAACTATACTTGAACGCCTTGATTGTTTTGTCGCATACACAAATTGGTTTAATTCATGCCTACTACAATGCACCACCTCTGAATTTCAAGCGAAATCTGACCATTGCTTCATTCTCATAGATACTGAATACTACAATAATCAACATTTTTAACATCATGTCAATCAATTTCGGTTTGAAAACTATTGGGCAAATAATATGAATTGTATCTCCATTGTTCAAGAAACTTGGTTAACCACCATTGGCTCTGCTATAGAAAAAATACAAGCAGATGGTTCTTTCCTTAAAGACTAGTAATCGTACCAACAAATCACCTCTACAGACTGTATTAATGATTTGAAAAACCAAATTAATGCATGTTTATGCCATCGCCTTTCAAATGCTGAGGAAGAATCTTATCTCGCAGCCAAATCTGAACTTAATCAACTTCTTGACACTCAAGAAGCATATTGGGCACAACGGTCCCGTACATCTTGGCTTGCCCATGGAGATAAAAAAACACCCTTTTTTCATGCTCAGGCAAATGAAAGACACAAGAAAAATAAAATAAAAGGCCTTTTTGACAAAAACAATATTTGGCAGGATAATGAGGGAAATATTATGGGAGTTGTTGTAGACTATTTCCAGAATCTTTTCTCAACTACCAATCCAGATATCTTGACCCAAATTCTTAATAACATTAACGCCACTATTACCCCTGATATGAAGGAAGCCTTGACAAGGCCTTTTACCCTGGAGGAAATCACTCATGCTTTTCGAGACATTAACCCAAGAAAGCTCCTGGTTTTGATGGGCTACCAAGTGGGTTCTCGTAAAAACTTTGAGATCTGATTGGACATGATGTAATTAATCTATGTCCGGATCTTCTCCGGGAAAGTAGATAGGACGTAATTAGTCTTTGTACAGTCATTTATAAGATTGTTGCCAAAGTGCTTGTAAATCGTATGAAAGCCATCATCCCTTGTTGTATTAGTGATAACCAAGTTGACTTTGTTAGAGGAAGAAACATCATTGATAACATACTAATTGCCCATGAAATAATTCACTCCCTCAACACAGTAGTTTCAAACCTTTTTCAAGGCGCAGCCATTAAACTAGATATGGAAAAGGCTTTCGATCAAGTGGAATGGTCTTTCCTTCGGCAAGTTATGCTTCGAATGGGTTTTAATACAAAATTGGTCTCTCTATTATCATGCATTTGATTATAACTGTTTCCTTCTTATTAGAGTGAATAATGCTCTTTCACCTATTTTCCAACCCTAACACGGTCTACAACAGGGAGACCCTTTTTCACCTTTTTTATTCCACTTTTGCACACAAGGTCTATCAACATTTCTAAACGCTGAACAATAGAATGGTCATCTCCCTAGACTATGTGCAAGTCAACATGGGCCCCAAGTAGATCATATTCTTTTTGCGGATGATTGCATGGTCTTCATCAGAAACAATACTACAGAGGCGGAACATCTAAAAAACACTCTTCAAACTTATGCTCTAGCTTCTAGGCAGGCTATCAATTTTGAAAAATCAAACCATCTTTTTTAACCCACGACCATTTATTGAGCATAAACAGACTATTAATGCTATCCTTCAAGTTAGGGAAGTGGCTAATCCAGGGATATACCTTGGTGTACCTCTCCTAATAGGGATCAATAAAACTGCAGCGCTTGGGTTCACACGTGATAAGGTGAACTCACGTATGTCTCATTGGGTCAAACACCTCCTCCTATTCAGTGGATGAGAGGTTTTCATCAAAGCCGTTATCCAATCTCTACCTCAATATGTGATGTCATGTTACCTTTTACCATAAAATATTATTTAAAATTCCAACGGGTCCACTATAAAGCCCATTTAGACATGCACGCCTTAAACCCCAACAAAATGACCACAAAATAATATTAAATCAAATTTTATGACTTAAAATATTTAATTAAGAGCTTTTGAATATGATTATACAGTTTAACCTCAATTTTAGAATTTTTTACTCAGTTAAATTCCAACGATCCACTATAAAGCCCATTTAGACATGCACGCCTTAAACCCCAACAAAATGACCACAAAATAAGATTAAACTAAATTTATCCGTTAAAATATTTGATTATGGGCTTTTAAATATGATTATAGAGCTTAAACTCAATATTATATCTTTTTACTCGGTTAAAATTTTAACGGGTCATTATAAAGCCCATTTAGACATGCACACCTTAAACCTCCAACAAAATGGTTGCAAAATAAGATTAAATCAATTTTATGAATTAAAATATTTATTTATGGGCTTTTGACATGATTATACAGCTTAAACTCAGTTTAAGAACTTTTTACTCGTTTAAAATTCCAATGGGTCCACTATAAAGCCCATTTAGACATGCACGCCTTAAACCCAGTAAAAGAGAAGAAAAAACGATTAAATCAAATTTTATGAATTAAAATATTTAGTTATGGGCTTTTGATCATGATTATATCGCTTAACCTCATTTTCAGAACTTTTTACTCTGTTAAAATTCCAACAGGTCCACTCTGAAGCCTATTTAGACATGCAGGCCTTAGACCCCAACAAAATGGCCACAAAATAAAATAAATCAAATTTTATGACTTAAAATATTTAATTATGGGATTTTGAACATGATTATACATACTAACCTCAATTTTAGAACTTTTTACTCAGTTAAAATTCCAACAGGTCCACAGTAAAGCCCATTTAGACATGAAAGCCTTAAACCCTAACAATGCGGCCGAAAAATAAGATTAAATCATATTTTCTGACTTAAAATATTTAGGAATGGACTTTTGAACATGATTCTTTAGCTTAACTTTATTTTTGAAATTTTTACTAGGTTAAAATTCCAACGGGTCCACAATAAAACCCATTTAGACATGCTCGCATTAAAACCCAACAATACGAAAGAAAAAGAAGATTAAATCTAATTTTATGACTTAAAATATTTAGTTATGGAGTTTTGAACATGATTATATACCTTAACCTCATTTTCTGAACTTTTTACTTGGTTAAAATTCCAACGGGTCCACCGTAAAGCCTATTTAGACAAGCACGCCTTAAACCCAACAAAATAGCAGTAAAATAAGATTAAATCAAATTTATGACTTTTTACTCATTTTCAATTCCAACGGGTCGACTATAAATCCAAATTAGACAAGCACGCCTTAAACCCAAACAAAACGGCCGAAAAATAAGATTAAATCACATTTTATGACTTAAAATATTTATTTATAGGCTTTTGAACATGATTATTTAGCTTAACCTCATTTTCATAAATTTTTACTCGGTTAAAATTCTAACGGGTCCACTATAAAGCTCATTTAGATGTGCATGCCTCAAACCCCAATAAAATAAAAAAAAGATTAAATTAGATTTTATGACTTAAAGTATTTAGTTATGAGATTTTGAACATGATTATATAGCTTATAACCTCATTTTCAAAAAATTTTACTCGGTTAAAATTCCATCGGCTCCATTGTAAAGCCCATTTAGACATGTACGCCTTAAACCCTCACAGAATGGCCGCAAAATAAGATTAAATCAAATTTTATAAGTTCATTGATTATGGGATTTTGAATATGATTATATAGCTTAACCTCATTTGCATAGCTTTCTTCTCGGTTAAAATTCTAACAGGTCCACTATAAAGCCCATTGAGACATGCACACCTTAAACCCAATAGAAAGACCACAAAATAAGATTAAATCAAATTTTATGCGTTAAAATATATGATTATGGGCTTTTAAATATGATTATATAGCTTAAACTCAATTTTAGAACTTTTTACTCAGTTAAAATTCCAGCGGGTCCATTGTAAAGCCCATATAGACATGCACACCTTAAACCCCCAACAAAATGGTCGTCAAAATATGATTAAATCAAATTTTATGAATTAAAATATTTAGTTATGGGCTTTTGAACATAACTATGCAGCTTAACCTCAATTTTAGAACTTTTTACTCGGTTAAAATTCCAAAGGGTCTACTGTAAAAGCCCATTTAAACATGCACACCTTAAACCCCAACAAAACGGAAGAAAAATAAGATTAAATCAAATTTCATGAATTAAAATATTTTATTATAGGCTTTTGAATATGATTATATTGCATAACCTCAATTTCAAAACTTTTTAATCGGTTAAAATTCAAACGGGTACACTATGAAGCCATTTAGACATGCACGCTTTAAACCCCACAAAATGGCAGAAAAATAAGATTAAATTAAATTTTATAACTTAAAATATTTAGTTATGGGATTTTGAACATGATTATATAGCATAATCTCATTTTCATAAATTTTTACTCAGTTAAAATTCCAACGGGTCCACTGTAAAGTCCATTTAGACATGCACGCCTTAAACCCAACAAATCAGCCACATAATAAGATTAAATCAAATTTTCTGATATAAAATATTTGATTTCGGGATTTTGAATGTGATTATAAAGCTTAATCTCAATTTTACAAATTTTTACTCGGTTAAAATTCCACGAGTCCACTATAAAGCCCATTTAGACATGCACGCCTTAAACCCCAACAAAACGGCCGCAAAATAAGATTAAATCAAATTTTATTACTTAAAATATTTAGTTATGGGCTTTTGAACAAGATTATGCAGTTTAACCTCAATTTTAGAACTTTTTACTCGTTTCAAATTCCATCAGGTCCACTTTAAAGCCCAATTAGACATCAAGCCTTAAACCCCAACAAAACGGCCGAAAAATAAGATTAAATCACATTTTATATGACTTAAAATATTTAGTTATGGGCTTTTGAACTTTATTATTAGCTTAAACTCATTTTTGAGCGTTCTACTCGGTTAAAATTCCAACAGGTTAACTGTAAAAGCCCATTGAGACATGCACACCTTAAACCCAACAAAACAACCACAAAATAAGATTAAATCAAATTTTATGAGTTAAAATATTTGATTATGGGCTTTTAAATATGATTATATAGCTTAAACTCAATTTTAGAACTTTTTACTCGTTTAAAATTCCAACGGGTCCACTATAAAGCTCGTTTAGACATGCACGCCTTAAACCCCAACAAAATGGTTGCAAAATACGATTAAATAAAATTTTATGAATTAAAATATTTAGTTATTGGCTTTTGAACATGATTATACAGCTTAACCTCAGTTTAAAAACTTTTTACTCGTTTAAAATTCCAACGGTTCCACTGTAAAGCCTATTTAGACAAGCACGCCTTAAACCACAACAAAACGAAAGAAAAATAAGATTAAGTCAAATTTTATGTATTAAAATATTTAATTATTGGCTTTTAACATGATTATATAGCTTAACCTCATTTTCAAAACGTTTTACTCGGTTAAAATTCCAACGGGTATACTGTAAAGCCCATTTAGACATGCATGCCTCAAACAAAATGGCCACAAAATAATATTAAATCAAATTTTATGACTTAGAATATTTGATTATGAGCTTTTGAACTTGATTATACAGTTTAACCTCAATTTTAGAAACTTTTTACTCAGTTAAAATTTCAATGGGTCCACTGTAAAGCCCATTTAGACATGCACGCCTTAAACCCCAACAAAACGACCACAAAATAAGATTAAATCAAATTTTATGAGTTAAAATATTTGATTATGGGCTTTTAAATATAATTATATAGCTTAAACTCAATATTAGACCTTTTTACCCGGTCAAAATTCCAAAGGGTCCACTATAAAGTCCATTTAGACATGCACGCCTTAAACCCCAACAAAATGGTTGCAAAATAAGATTAAATCAAATTTCATGAATTGAAATATTTAGTTATGGGCTTTTGACATGATTATACATCTTAACCTCAGTTTAAGAACTTTTTACTTGTTTAAAACTCCAACGGGTCCACTGTAAAGCCCATTTAGACATGCACACCTTAAACCCCAACAAAGCAGAAGAAAAATAAGATTAAATCAAATTTTATGAATTAAAATATTTAATAATGGGCTTTTGAACATGATTATATAGCTTAACCTCATTTTCAGAACTTTTTACCCGATTAAAATTCCAACAGGTCCACTCTAAAGCCTATTTAGATATGCACGCCTTAAACACCAACAAAATGGCTACAAAATAATATTAAATGAAATTTCATGACTTAATATTTAATTATGGGATTTTGAACATGATTATACATATTAACCTCAAATTTAGAACTTTTTACTCAGTTAAAATTCCAACGGGTCCACTGTAAAGCCCATTTAGACATGCAAGCCTTAAACCCCAACAAAACGATCGAAAAATAAGATTACATCATATTTTATGACTTAAAATATTTAGTTATGAGCTTTTGAACATTAGTCTTTAACTTAACCTCATTTTTAGAATTTTTACTCTGTTAAATTTCCAAAAGATCCACTGTAAAGCCAATTTAGACATGCACGCCTTAAAACCAAACAATATGAAAGGAAATTAAGATTAAATATAATTTTATGACTTATAATATTTATTTATGGGCTTTTGAACATGTTTATATACCTTAATCTCCTTTTTAGAACTTTTTACTTGGTTAAAATTCCAACGAGTACTTTGTTAAAATTCCAACGGGTGGGTGTGTTTTTCGAAATTCTCTCTCCCCCTCTCAACCCTCCCTCCTTCCTCCCCATCTTCCCCTCACTTTGACCTTCTTCATTCCACTAACAGCAGACTTGCCTTGATTCGCCATTCACCATCTCTTTTCTGGTGCGGTGCTTCGATCCTGTCTTAAATAGTTGGCATCGAAAAGTTTCAGAACTGCTTTGGACCACAGCTTTTTGGGAGGCTGGCGACCTTGCTTCCATAGTGTTTATCCAGTTCCACAACTGGGAAAAGTTTTATCCTACAACTTTTGAGAATTGAGGTTTTTGATCACACCCACGTTTTTCCTATTTCCACACTTGGGCAGGCCATAGATGGATTTTAAATCTTAGTCGCCCTACTACTCTCCTAACTATCATTTTTTCAAAATCAAATCTCTTGGATATGTATTTGGCTTAATTGGCACTAGATGTTTTTGGATCCTTTGTAATATATGCAATATTTCAATATATTTCACGTACTGCCAATGTTTTTTCAATCATCGAAATCTACTTGGCTGCATGATCTAGTTTGGTCCATTTATCTCATTTTTGATTGTATTGAAAATGCAAATATAATCTTGGTTCCTATCAATATTGACAGTTTTCCCTTCTACTGTAAAAATGCCATGGCTCTCACGTACTCACCATTGAGAATGGTGTTTTCAGCTTTCTCGAATATTAACGGTACCCTTCTTATTTCTCTTTATGCACTTCAAATTGCTCTATTTTCTCTATGTAGGAAAGAGTTTACTAGATGCCCTTTGGCATCTAAAATCACCGCCTTCCTAAGGTTTTTGTTCTTGCCTTCATGGCCTTGGTGGATCTCATTAAATAAAATATGCCGATACAAATATACTAATGTAAGACCTTTTTTTGGATATTATACACAAATTTATCTTACCGAATATTGATCTGATAAATCAAATTTTGACTCAAATGGGTTATAGTCCTTGGATCAACCATGATACCAACTCCCAAAAGTCGAATGAATTCTTTTACAACATAACTACGATTGGTTTCTTTACCCATTCCCTATTTACTATTAAGTTCCACTCACGTACAACTTATACAACAACTATTGAAATCATTATAATGTCTAATTCAATAGTTACCAATACGAAAATCATTTTTAACCCTATTAGGTTATTTAAAATTACTTCGAATATATATCATCATATAGGATCCAACCCATATCTCTTAGCTATTCTTAGTCTTTTCTAGATTCTTATGACCACCTTCATTACAATGGAAATTATATACGTCTACCACATGAGTCCATATTCGGGAAACATGGAAAGTCTAATTAAGCATTCCAATCTGTTACATTCTATTCATATAATCTATAAAGTTACTATTGCGATTCCTTTTATTGGAAACAATATTTATCACTTATTATTTTTTATCAATGATATCACCAATAGGAGTAGACTCTCAATCCTTGACTTTTTAAATTTCCACAATCAATTTATTTCCATCTTGATTATGATTTACTTTCACAAATTACACCTAATCTTCGGTTAGAACTTGCTCTACGAAGGACTATATGCAATATTAATTATAGTGGACCAATTTGCATTTACTTAATTATTAGGCAATGTTTCCTTCTTCACTGGTCTTCTATTTCCTCATATACTCTCATAGACAATCAATTTTTACTACATTCCTTATCTTCTTTGGACAGTAGTCTTCGGCTACCTAGTTTTCCAATAACTTCTATAAACCAATTTCGAAACAACACATTCAATGAAGAAACCTCTAATCTTAATTTTAGTTTTTTGTCATTTATTTTTCTTTAATTTTAATTGTAACCAGATATGGAAGATTCATTCTCATTGGTCACTATAATACCACATTAATTCCTAAATTCATTACTGTAATAATTGATTCCATTAGAGCAAATCACTAATTTATTAAATCCCACTTAATTACGTCCTATTATGTTTCCACTCTTAATCAAAATGAAATTACTTTTTCGAGATATTACCATACTAATGATTACCAATTTTCAACCAATGTGTTTCCTATATGGCTACGTACTAGGACTTTATATCTTTATATTCTTCCAATCAGCTTTTACATTCTAAGTTTACTAACTAATCTCTTGCAATCCTGGACAGCTCAATCCTTTTATAATACTAACTATGGTCATTTGGCTACCCTCTCAATTTTAGCTTTTCTTCTAAAAATTTCTACAACAATAATTGATCATATTAAAACGTTTCGTATATTACTTATTTTCCAATTAGCTACACTCTTCTATGCATGCAAATTCAACTTTTACGAATTCAATTTTTCCAGTTATTTCCATACAACTCTTGACCAATTTATGGCCACTTTATTTCCTACTCGACTCAATCACATGCCATATTTTCCTTTTTTACTCCTCATCAGCTTTTATAGCTTAATTTTCCTATTAGATATTTTATTGCCATTTATTACATTCCATTGCATCACTCAATCCGGGGCATTCCAGCCCATCAATTTCAATTCTTGGGATATTCTTTCTTTCACCAAACATCTTGGTACTTTTATTTTAACTTCCCATTTCTTTATGACATCCAAATCTAATTTCCTTCTTTATAAACCATTGTTACGGAAATTGGATCAAACCAAACCACCCCTTTTAATGATTTCCTTTTTAGTTGTGGCTATCTACAATAGTACTTGCCAAATTTTCTCCCCCACTAATAATCAACATGGTTTATTTAACTCTATACCTACTCATATCATCTATCTTTGTACCGTCCCCTTCAACCCAATACAACTTTTCATTCTAGCAATGGCCTCTGAATCCTTCATCAAACAACTAGGAGATCTCAACTTCACCTCGAAGAACAAGGAGTGATCTTTAATCCCTCATTCAATTGGGATACCCCTACCGAAGACGATGACTTGTTGCTCACAGGGAAAATTATTTCCACCAAAAATATCGATGGCCAAGCCTTCATCCGTGCTTTCCAATCCATTTGGAAAAATAATAATGTTATTTCTATCTCAATGTTGAAGACCAATTTCTTCCGCATTAAGTTCTCATCGGCTGCAAAGAGGAATGAGATTTTGCAACGAGGTCCATGGACATTCAAGGAGGAATAGCTTGCTCTGGCTCCTTTTGATTCAAAGCTATCCATAGATAAACACTCCTTCACTTAGATGAGAATTTGGGTTCGAATTCACCATCTTCCAACCATGCTCATGGTGAATGATCAAGTAGCCGTCAACACAAGTCGATTGTTGGGTTCCATCACTACACCAAGTTTGATATATAGCGGCATTTCTCACGGCGTTTTTAGAACAAATGTCGCTAATTTTGTACATATCGCAACGTTTAAGGAAAAAACACCATAAAATGAAAAATTTTTGCGGCGTTTATAAATAAAACACCGTTATAGACTGATATAAAGTGGCGTTTTATAAAAAATGCCGCTAAAGTGAATGATTTAGTGGTGTCTATTTTGTCAAACGCCGCGATTGTTGGTACTTTAATGGCGTTTGGTATGAAAAATGCAGCAATAGTTTTCATTTTTCTATTACTCTTCCTTAGACACGATCTCCAAATACCAAATCCCTAAATATCTGTTTCTCTCTCGCCACTCTCTCACCGGCGATGGTTCCAGTTGTCCCTTGGGTACTTTGGCAGCAACGATCTGCAACGAAGAGTTATGTGGTGGAAGAACAAAAATCCTCACTGTTCATCAGTCTCAAAGCAAAGATTCCATCCTCATCTGATAGCCACGACGCCAATGAATCCAAATCGGTAACCTTTCCAACACTAATTAACTGTTGCATTTCTCCCTTTTTTCTGTAAAACTGAAATTATTAATCTAAATGAGGATTTTGATTTCTAGAAGAGTTATGTGGTGGAGGAAAGTGACGAGGAAATGGCGGATAGAGGTGAGAAAATTAATGTAGAGAATTGGAGTTATGGATTGCTTTTTAGACCTCTGAAACTTTATATTCATTGCTTCTTTTGTATTGTTCATTCATGTTAAATTTCTCAATAGATTCTATGGAAGTTTGTTGTACAAGTGATTTTTTTTTTCAGAAAAATTGGGGGTGATTTGAATGTTGATATAAATGATGGATCCATTTTTGCAATTGAAAGTTGGATTAGAAGTACAAGAATTTTCATAATATCAAGTTTATGTTGAGTTCTAGGTTATGTAATACGATTTGTTTGAAAATAATCGAGCTGAATTTATCCTTAATTAGCTTTGGATTTGAGGTGTTGCGCCTTCTGCTGCCAAACCATTTATTAATTTTTGTATTTATGGATTTTTAACAGTAAGAGTGTTTAAAACACTATCTTTTTTTGTTTTAAACGACAGCAAACTCGAGGTCGATTGCAGTTCAGATAAGATACAGTTTGGAAAATGAGAGCTCCACTATCGGAGTTTTGAATTATTCACCAGAACCTGTTAAGAAGAAGGTTTCACTTATTTTTTTTTCGACATCTATTTTGTTAGTACTCTTTAAATTCATGACTCACTACATCTTTCATTTTTATCATTTGGTCGAAAACTGAACAGTCCTAAAGCCATTTTACACTTCAGATTAGCACTTGATTGAGTTGAATATTTCATTATTTGCAACCTTCCTTTTAGTCTTAGTTTCCACATCCGATTTTTTCTGCAGACGGCTGAGTTATCATCGTCACGGCGTATGTGTCTTGCATGTTTGTGTTCAAGTCTAGCTTTAATTGGCAGTTCTAGCAACTCTGCTTCTGCAACAACTGTAATGACTATGGACGGGAATGAAAGGGATGTATGCCGAAATTGTTTGGGGAGTGGTGCTGTACTTTGTGAGTGTCACTTTGCAATTTCTTTCATACATCTTTTTAATACTCTTTATTATAACCAGGTGAACTGAACATGTATGCATCTTATAATCTTCTTTGAGATTGTTCTTTACCCTGCTGTACCTGTACTTATACTGTCCTTTCCCATGGCAAAACTCATGTCAACTCTGGTTTATGTTTTACTTCTCAGTTGCCTCGTATAATAAAAAGATTTTTCTTAAATAGTAAAAAGTTCCGGCACCATCTTATATTTTCCCGCAGGTTAGATTGGTTTATTGTAATGCTTCACAATCAACTAAGGCCAAAGCTATGGAGGCCATTTCTGAAGGTAAATAAATTGAATCTTAGTATTTATTTATTATTTGAAGTTGTATTTTGCTGAATCATTGTAATGCATGGAAGTTAGAGGAAGCTGTTGAGCATCTGACAGAGGCGATTTTGCTGAATCCAACATCGACAATCATGTATGGCACACAAGGTAAATAAATGTTCTCTCTCAAATTCTATTTGTTATTTAGCTAGTTACATGCTCTGTTTGTTTAGTGTTTTTACCTAGATTCTTATATTTGTTAGAATGATTCAGTTGTTTGGTGCTTTTTCTCCTTTCAGCCAGTGTTTACATTGAGATGAAAAAGCCAATGTTGCTTTTTCTTTTCATGGAGGTTAAGTGAAGTGGGATTTGTTAATGGTAGTTGTTAGTTTCAAGTAATTTGAACTCTTTTGATGTAAATTGGTTTCAAACATTTTGAATCATTGATTACCTGTATGGCTAATGGAATTATAATAGTAATACGCAAAAAATGTTTGTTGGATAGTTTAAAAGATATGAAAATCTGATCTATGTAATCATTGGTCTTTGATATATTCATTGCTCTTTTCACTGTGAAGTAGACAACAAAATATAATTTTCCACACCATTCCAATTGAAGAATGTAAAACCATGTGTGAGCAATTGAATTGATTTGAATGTGGCATGCATGTGCAATATAGGTGTAAACCATTAAAACAATTTGTGCTATATGGATCCACTTACAAACCAATAGTTGCAAGTGCATATTCAGCTTGTTGTTAAAGCACACTTCCTTTTTTATTCTATTTGATTTGGCCTTTTTTTAATATTTCGATGTGATTACGTAGTAATATATGTTCGTTAATCTTAACCTTATGATAAGGCACATACCTTACAAAAAAACCAATCGAAATGAAATCTCTTAGTGATAGCAACATTCTCTTTTCCACATAGACCACCAAATGGGTTCAAATTTAGTTTAGCTGAAAATCCATTATGGTAGAAAGCATATTGATTGTTTTAATTGTCTAAAACTGCTATTAACTTCTTGTATTCAACTTTTTTTTGGTATATGGATTCATGATGGTGGTCGGCGGTATTGGTGAACAAGAGGTAGTGGATCGGGAAAAAGAGGCTTAAGAACAAAATATGTAGAGGAGATTAAATTGTGAAAAATATATTTTTTGTAATGAAATAAATATTTTGTTTAACAAATTTTTAAGTTAATTGTGACAATATATTTTTGGATGAAATAAATATTTTGTTTAACAAATATTTTGTCTTTGTAATTTACATTTTTGACAAAATAAACACAGTGAAAAATTAATTTTTATTATAATTTTATTTCCTTATAATCAAGTTTAGCGGCATTTGAAAAACAAAATGCCACTAAAATCAGGTTGTTGCGGCGTTTGAAAAATAAAACGCCACTACCAGTCAGGCTATTGCGGCGTTTGTGGATAAAAACGTCACTAAATATCACAAATATATAGCGGCATTTTGGGGGAAAACGCCACTAAAGACAAGGTATTTGTGGCGTTTTTAAAAAACGCCGCTATAGATATCAACTTTTTGCGGCATTTTTTGTTTACAAATGCCACTAACTGTTGCGGCGCTCGATTTAACGGCACATCTCATGGCACTTTATCTAGCACAGAGAGTGTTTTCAGTGGCGCTTAAAAATGTCGCTATAGGGTTAAAAACGTCGCTAAAAACCTATTTTGCTATAGTGCATCATTAGTACCGTTGTCAAAGTAGATACCCGCTATCTTGACGAGAACATGGTGGACTACCTCCGGGTTGGGATTATCATGGATGCTACAAAGTTGTTGCACCGATGTGTGGCGATCAATAGTTTTGAGCCATCGCCAAAACATTGCCCACTAAAATATAAAAGACTGCTAGTTCTCTGCCACGGCTGCGCATAGTTGGCCATCTGGTCTCTTCCTGCACAACTTTTAAGTTATTAGACTCAACAAAATTACAATACGGAGACTGGCTCCGCTACACACCTCCTAGGTCGAAAGGAGGACCTGCCCAATTGAAAGGATGTATACGCTATCATGATATTGAAGCATCTTCCAAGCCACCCAAAATCATCTCTGGTATACTATTTTTCCTACTAATTTATTATCATTACATACTCATTGAGAATATAATTTCTGAAATTTTGTATGCATATAAGGGTAAAGATTTGCCGATCTCTAACCCTGAAGTCAATTTATTGAACCCTAGTATTTTATCTTCAGTCCTAAATAATTACCTTGGTTCTACCTTGCTTGATCTGACTATCTTTTGGTTTTCAGATAAAAAATGAATGTACCGATCCATAATGCCGAGAACTCGATAGATGCTGAGTCCTATAGCACTTCTCCTACCACCGGAGCTGCCATGGCCGGTAAAAATCTAGTTTCATCTGTTCAAGAGGAGACAACCCTGGTGTCAGATCCCCTCCCCACTGTTATGCCAGATCCAGTGGCATACACTGCCGAGAACAAGGCGGATATAACGCCTCATATACCCACCCAACCGAAAATCACAACTACTGATCCAAGCCCTATGGCCATTGGGTCGTCTGCCTCAGCTGTTGAAACAACAAAAGTTGTGACTACTGTTACCGTTTCGGTTCAGGTAGTCCCCCTCATCACCATTCTAGCCGAGGGTAGTGGCATTGTGACCACGGCAATCTCGGCTCTTGAACAGGAAATGGGTAAGCCAACAAATTTTATATCAACAACTATGCTCTCTGCATTTGATGATTGGTTAACTAAACAACCACAATCTGCAGCTCCTACCGTCAAAGGTCAAGCAGATATGACTTCTCGCAGTAATAAAAGACATTCTCCACTCGTTGAAGCTGTCAAGGCTAAGAAGCTTCGCTCTTCACCCCTACCAATATTAACAAAGCTGGGATAAGCGGCAGGAAAAAACTCTCCGGCGGAAGTTGACGTTCAACCCCGCCAAGAAAAATGAAAATATTATATTGGAACTGTCGGGGTCTTGGTAAAGCCCAGGCAGTTCAAGACCTAGGACAAGTAGTCGCTAAATTTAACGTGGATCTATTATTCCTAAGCGAAACTCATTTTAACAAATTTTTTAGTGAACGTCTACGTATCTCTCTTAGCATGAACGATTGTATCTTTGTTGATAGCAGTCCAACTTGTTCTGGAATACTTCTATTATGGAATAATAATATTAATGTCAATTTACTTCGTACTCGAGTCATCATATCGATGCTATTATTCAGTCGAATTCATCTCAATTTCATTTTTCTGGAATTTACGGTTGCTCTGAAACAAACCAAAAAACAAAAACTTGGGAGCTCATTGATACTTTAAGATCATCCTCGCCCCTTCTCTGGCTAATTGGGGGAGACTTGAATGAAATCTTGTCTGATAATGAAAAACAAGGTGGATGTCGACGAGCTAGATCACAAATTGACAACTTTCGGGATTGCTTATACCGTAATAATTTATTTGACTACAAACCATCCAAAGGTTGGTTTACTTGGACTAAATCAGGCCCTAAAACTCCGACTATATATGAGCATCTTGATCATTTTGTTTCAACTTCGACATGGTTCACTACCCATAATGATTATAGTGCATCTTCCAAATATCATGTGAACTCTGACCATTGTTTCATTATTATAGAAACGGACATACGTAGTCATGATCCTCTTATGGCTCGTGCTGATCACTTCCATTTTGAAAATTGTTGGGCAAATAAATCTGATTGCATATCCCTAGTCCAAAATACTTGGTTCACGACCTCTGGATCTGCGGTTGACAAACTACAAGTTGTTGGCGCTAGTCTTAAAGATTGGCAGGCACAACAATGTAACAACCCTCATATCCGCATCGCAGATTTGAACAAACAAATCAATTCATGTCTTCAACGGAAACTCTCTACTGCTAAGGAGGAAACTTTTCTAGCAGCTAAAGTAGAACTTTGCCATCTGCTCGACGCCTAGGAAGCTTATTGGGCTTAACGTTCATGAATTACCTGGCTAGCTCAGGGTGATAAGAACACGTCTTTCTTCCATGCTCGAGCCAACGGAAGGCGAAAGAAGAATAAAATTAGGGGCTTATATGACTCATATAATGTATGGAGAGATACTAAGGAAGATTTCATGGAAATTGTCACTGATTACTTTTAGGGACTATTTACCATATCTGAACCATCAATCTCGCCGAGGATCCTTGACAACATTACTCCCTCTATAACGTTAGAAATGAATGCTGCCCTGACTAGGCCATTCACGGAGGATGAAATATTCAATTCCTTTCGTGAAATTAATCCAAAAAAGCCCCAATCCATGACGGACTCCCAAGTGGATGTTACCGTCGACATTGGGACACTGTTGGACAAGACGACATTAATCTTTGCCTGGCTCTTCTATCCGGTGAAGCGGACATGGCTACAGTAAACAGAATTGTGTTGGTCTTATCCCAAAGGTTAAAGACCCTACTACTATGAGACATCTATGCCCAATCAGCCTCTGCAATGTTATATATAAAATCATCTCTAAGGTGCTCGTTAACCGAATGAAATCAATAATTCCATTCTGTATCAGTGCCACTCAGGCTACTTTTGTTAAAGGTAGGACCATCACCGACAATATCTTAATTGCCCACGAATTGGTTTACTCTATCAATTTTGGGGGATCAAGCCTTTTTCAGGGAGCTGCACTGAAATTAGACATGGAGAAAGCCTTCGATCATGTAGAGTGGTCTTTCCTTCAGCAGATTATGCTCAAAATAGGGTTTGCAGTTTCTTGGGTTGATATCCTCATGAGATGTATCTCTTCTATATCCTTTACTACTCGAGTAAACGGCTCACTCTTGCTAGTGTTCTATCCCTAACGCGGCTTAAGACAGGGTGACCATCTTTCCTCGTTCTTATTTCTTATTTTGTACTCAAGGTCTATCAGCTACCCTCCTCGCCGAGCAACAGGCAGGTAGACTCCTGGGCCTTTGCGCTAGTTTTCATTGGCCTCATGTGAATCACCTGCTATTTTCCGATGATAGCATGATCTTTATTCGTAATGACATTACAGAGGCTTCCCACTTAAAAGATATCTTACATCTATACGCCTCTTCCTCTGGTCAAGCAATAAACTTTGACAAATCAATGATCTTTTTTAGCTTAAAAACTCATCCCGACCATAAGCAGGCAATTCATGATATATTTCAGGTCTGAGAAGTGGAGGACCCAGGGATCTACCTTGGGGTTCCACTTCTTATTCAGAAAAATAAAACTACATCGCTTGGATTTGCCAAGGATAACGTTAATTCGTGTATGTCTAATTGGGACAAAAACCTTCTCTCGTATAGTGGTCGAGAGGTTTTTATCAAGTTCGCGATTCAATCTTTGCCACAATGCATGATGTCTTACTACCTTCTCCCACAAAACATAATTGATGACATGACCAAGTTTGTCCGACGTTATTGGTGGTCTGGAAAAAAGAATAAACGGGTTTGGCCTATGATCCCTTGGGACATTATTTGCTCACCAAAGTCTGTAGGGGTGTTAGGTTTCGAGACTTGCATCTCTTTAACATAGCCCTACTTGGAAAGCAAATTTGGCAACTCATTATTGACCCAAACTCTCTTCTTGCTCAAATTTACAAGGCAAAATACTTTCCCTCTGGGAACATTTTTGAGGCTGAGCCAAATAAAAATGACTCATTTGCATGGAAATAACTTACTCAGGAATTGACACAACTGCATTCTGGTTTCTTTAAGCGACCTGGGGTGAACAGTAAAGTTCATGTGCACACTAACAACTGGGGTAGGGGCTACGATCAACTTATATGGTGATTATAAGGATAATGATGAGCTTCCAGTTAGATGTCGTGACTTTATGTTATTAGGACAACCACGATGGGATGAGTCTAAAGTCTGTCTTTACTTTGATAGGGTTGATGCTGACCCAGTGCTCAATGTTCCCATTATTAATGATGCCTCTGATACTGTCCTTTGGGAGAATCACGACTCTAGCATATAATCAGTTAAATCTGGATATTTATATTTACAAAGACCGCATACGCATGTTAACAGGCCCTCTCGTTTTTGGAAAGTTATCTACAAATTGTTGATCCTTCCAAAGATTCATTCTTTTGGATGGCGGTTAGGTCATGATGCTCTCCCATCTGGGCACAAGCTGCAGGCTGCAGGAATCTACCCGTTGTGTCGTCAGAGTCTGGAAACTACGATCCATGCTCTACGTGACTACCCTGGCGCATCGGAAGCACTACGTTTGGCATTCTTTCCAAACTCCCTCATTTACAGTACTTCAGCCTCCACTTTAACTTGGCTTGAGGAAGGAGCTACATGTCTACTGATTCAATCTTTTACGCTTTTTCTTACTGTACTTTGGAACATTTGGAATAGACGAAATGATTGGGTTCATAACCATAGACTCCACCCCCTTGGATTACTGTTATCAATTCCCAGGGACTTTTTCGTGACTATACAACGGCTATATTAACTGAATTATCCCCGAGGATGTCAGGAGAATCAACCCTTGCTCGCCCATGCTAGCAGCCGCCTAGAGAATGTTTCCTTAACTTTTGACCCTCTGACCAAAGTTGCTATAGTGGGAGTTATAGCACGCGATGCTAGCGGTACTATCGTTGGTGGTCTCGCTCAACCTTTGTCCAATTGCATAGATGCTTCCTCGGCTAAAGCGCAAGCGGTTATTGCCGGCATTAGTATGGGTCATGATCGAGGTTGGTCCAAGATTGTCATTGAGACCGACTCTGCTATAGTTGCTAACAAAATCAATCGGCAGTATGCTGATATATCTACTTTGAGATCTCTTATTAAGCATACTCGTCTTCTGTTTGCCGAAACAGATGAATTTAGTGTTTATTTTGTACCTAGGACGATGAACATTGCTGCCCATACTCCCGCTTCTAGGGCTTTACAGACAATATCCTTTGTTTCCTTCTTTTTGGACTATCTTGTGTATCTACATGACATTGTAACTAATGAGATTCATTCTCATCCAAGTTAATACATTTGGGTACTCTTTTCCCCTTAAGTGCTCATTTGGGACCTTTGGGTCACAAGTGAGGTTAGAGGAGTTTTTAACAAGGCCTGCCTTTCTTCAAAAAAATTCCAACGGATCCACTGTAAAGCCCATTTAGACATGCACTCCTTAAACCCCAACAAAATGGCCGTAAAATAAGATTAAATCAAATTTTATGACTTAAAATATTTAGTTATGGTCTTTTGAACATGATTATATAGTTTAACCTAAATTTTAAAACTTTTTACTCAATTTAAATTCCAACGGGTCAAATGTAAAGCCCATTTAGACATGCATGCCTTAAACCCAGACAAAACGGCCGAAAAATAAGATTAAATCATATTTTATGACTTAAAATATTTAGTTATAAGCTTTTGAACATGATTATATAGCTTAACCTCTTTTTCAGAAATTTTTACTCAGTTAAAATTCTAACGGGTCCACTGTAAATCCCATTTAGACATGCACGCCTTAAACCCCAACAAAAAAAAAAAAATAAGATTAAATCAGATTTTATGACTTAAAGTATTTAGTTATGGGATTTTGAACATGATTATATAGCTTAACCTCATTTTCAAAAAATTTTACTCGGTTAAAATTCCAACGGCTCCATTGTAAAGCTCATTTAGACATGCACGCCTTAAACCCCAACAAAATGGCCGCTAAATAAGATTAAATCAAATTTCATAAGTTTAAATATTTCATTATGCGCTTTTGAATATGATTATATAGCTTAACCTCTTTTGCAGAACTTTTTTCTCGGTTAAAATTCTAACGGGTCCACTGTAAAGCACATTGAGACATGCACACCTTAAACCCAACAAAACGATCACAAAATAAGATTAAATGAAATTTTATGAGTTGAAATATTTGATTATGGGATTTTAAATATGATTATATATCTTAAACTCAATTTTAGATCTTTTTACACAGTTAAAATTCCAACGGGTCCACTATAAAGCCCATATAGACATGAACGGCTTAAACCCCAACAAAATGGTCGCAAAATATGATTAAATCAAATTTTATGAATTAAAATATTTAGTTATGGGATTTTGAACATGATTATACATATTAACCTCAATTTTAGAACTTTTTACTCGGTGAAAATTTCAACGGGTCCACTGTAAAAGCCCATTTAGACATGCACCCCTTAAACCCCAACAAAACGGAAGAAAAATAAGATTAAATCAAATTTTATGAATTAAAATACTTTATTATGGGCTTTTGAATATGATTATATTGCATAACCTCAATTTCAGAACATTTTAATCGGTTCAAATTCCGAGTCCAATAAAAAGCCATTTTAAACATGCACACATTAAACCCCACAAAACGTCGAAAATAAGATTAAATAAAATTTTATAACTTAAAATATTTATTTATGTGATTTTGAGCATGATTATATAGCTTAACCTCATTTTCATAAATTTTTACTCGGTTAAAATTCTAACGGGTCCACTGAAAGCCCATTTAGACATGCACGCCTTAAACCCAACAAATCGGCCACATAATAAGATTAAATCAAATTTTATGATTTAAAATATTTGATTATGGGGTTTTGAATGTGATTATATAGCTTAACCTCAATTTTACAATTTTTTACTTGGTTAAAATTCCAACGGGTGCACTGCAAAGCCCATTTAGACATGCACGCCTTAAAACCCAACAAAACGGCCGCAAAATAAGATTAAATGAAATTTTATGAATTAAAATATTTATTTATGGGAATTTGATCAAGATTATACAGTTTAACCTCAATTTTAGATCTTTTTACTCGTTTAAAATTCCAACAGGTCAACTTTAAAGCCCACTTAGACATGCAAGCCTTAAACCCCAACAAAGCGATCGAAAAATAAGATTAAATCACATTTTATGACATAAAATTTTTAGTTATGGGCTTTTGAACTTGATTATATAGCTTAACCTCATTTTTGAACTTTCTACTCGGTTAAAATTCCAACAGGTCCACTATAAAGCCCATTGAGACATGCACACCTTAAACCCAACAAAATGACCACAAAATAAGATTAAATCAAATTTTATGATTTAAAATATTTGATTATGGGCTTTTAAATTTGATTATATAGCTTAAATTCAATTTTAAAACATTTTACTCAGTTAAAATTCCAACAAGTCCACTGTAAAGCCCGTTTAGACATGCACGCCTTAAACCCTAACAAAATGGTTGCAGAATACTGTTAAATCAAATTTTATGAAATAAAATTTTCAGTTATGGGCTTTTGAACATGATTATATAGCTTAACCTCAGTTTAAGAACTTTTTACTCGTTTAAAATTCCAACGGGTCCACTGTAAAGCCCATTTAGACAAGCACGCCTTAACCCCAACAAAACGGAAGAAAAATAAGATTAAATTAAATTTTATGTATTCATATATTTAATTATAGCCTCTGAACATGATTATATAGCTTAACCTCATTTTCAGAATGTTTTATTTGGTTAAAATTCCAACGGGTCCACTATAAAGCCCATTTAGACATGCACGCCTTAAACCCCAACAAAATGGCCACAAAATAATATTAAATCAAATTTTATGACTTAAAATATTTAATTAGGAGCTTTTGAACATGATTATGCAGTTTAACCTCATTTTTAGAACTTTGTACACAGTTAAAATTCCAATGGGTCCACTGTAAAGGCCATTTAGACATGCACGCCTTAAAAGCCAACAAAATGACCACAAAATAAGATTAAATTAAATTGCACGAGTAAAAATATTTGATTATGAGCTTTTAAATATGATTATATAGCTTAAAATCAATATTAGAACTTTCTACTTGGTTAAAATTCCAATGGGTCCACTGTAAAGTCCATTTAGACATGCACGCCTTAAATCCCAACAAAATGGTTGCAAAATAAGATTAAATCAAATTTTATGAATGAAAATATTTAGTTATGGGCTTTTGACCTGATTATACAGCTTAACCTCAGTTTAAGAACTTTTTACTCGTTTAAAATTCCAATGGGTCCACTGTAAAGCCCATTTATACATGGACGCTTTAAACCCCAACAAAACAGAAGAAAAAATAAGATTAAATCAAATTTTATGAATTAAAATATTTAATCATGGGCTTTTGAACATGATTATATAGCTTAACCTCATTTTCAGAACTTTTTACTCGGTTAAAATTCCAACGAGTCCACTGTAAAGCCCATTTAGACATGCAAGCCTTAAACCACAACAAAATGACCAAAAAATAAGATTACATCATATTTTATGACATAAAATATTTAGTTATGGGCTTTTGAACATGATTCTTTAGATATAACCTCATTTTTAGAAATTTTTACTCGGTTAAAATTCCAACGGGTCCACTGTAAAGCTCATTTTGACATGCACGCCTTAAAACCCAACAATACGAAAGAAAAATAAGATTAAATCTAATTTTATGACTTAAAATTTTTAGTTACGGGCTTTTGAACATGATTATATACCTTAACCTCATTTTCGAAAAAAATACTTTTAAAAAAAATTCCAACGGGTCCACTATAAAGCCCACTTAGACATGTACGCTTTAAACCCTAACAAAACGACCGAAAATTAAGATTAAATCACATTATGTGACATAAAATATTTAGTTATAGGCTTTTGAACATGATTATAAAGCTTAAACTCATTTTTTGAAATTTTTACTCGGTTAAAATTCTAACGGGTCCACTATAAAGCCCATTTAGACGTGCACGCCTCAAACCCCAACAAAATAAAAAAATAAGATCAAATCAGATTTTATGACTCAAAGAATTTAGTTATGGGATTTTGAAAATGATTATATAGCTTAACTTCGTTTTCAAAAAATTTTACTCGGTTAAAATTCCAACGGCTCAATTGTAAAGCCTATTTAGACATGCACGCCTTAAACCCCAAAAAAATGGCCGCAAAAAAAGATTAAATAAAATTTCTTAAGTTCAAATATTTGATTATGAGCTTTTGAATATGATTATATAGCTTAACCTCATTTGCAGAACTTTCATCTCAGTTAAAATTCTAACGGGTTCGCTCTAAAGCCCATTGAGACATGCACACCTTAAACCCAACAAAACAACCACAAAATAAGATTAAATTAAATTTTATTCATTAAAATATTTGATTATGGGCTTTTAAATATGATTCTATAGCTTAAACTCAATTTTAGAACTTTTTACTCAGTCAAAATTCCATCGGGTCCACTATAAAGCCCATATAGACATGAACGCCTTAAACCCCAACAAAATGGTCGCAAAATATGATTAAATCAAATTCTATAAATTAAAATATTTATTTATGGGCTTTTGAACATGATTATACAGCTTAACCTCAATTTTAGAACTTTTTACTCGGTTAAAATTGCAACGGGTCAAATGTAAAAGCCCAATTAGACATGCAGACATTAAACCCCAACAATACGGAAGAAAAATAAGATCAAATCAAATTTTATGAATTAAAATATTTTATTATGGGCTTTTGAATATGATTATATTGCATAACAGCAATTTCAGAACTTTTTAATCGGTTAAAATTCCAATGGGTCCACTATAAAGCCATTTAGACATGCACGCTTTAAACCCAAAAACGGCTGAAAAATAAGATTAAATTTAATTTTAAAACTTAAAATATTTAGTTATGCGATTTTGAACATGATTATATAACTTAACCTCATTTTTATAAATTTTTACTTCGTTAAAATTCTAAAGGGACCACTGTAAAGTCCATTTAGACATGCATGCCTTAAACCCAACAAATCGGCCACATAATAAGATTAAACCAAATTTTATGATTTAAAATATTTCATTACGGGATTTTGAATGTGATTATATAGCTTAACCTCAATTTTGCAATTTATAAATGATTAAAATTCCAACGGGTCCAATGTAAAGCCCATTTAGACATGCACGCCTTAAACCCCAACAAAACGTCCGCAAAATAAGATTAAATCAAATTTATTACTTAAAATATTTAGTTATGGGCTTTTGAACAAGATTATGCAATTTAACCTCAATTTTAGAAATTTTTACTGGTTTAAAATACTAACAGGTCCACTTTAAAGCCCAATTAGACATGCAAGCCTTAAACCCCAACAAAGCGACCGAAAAATAATATTAAATCAGATTTTCTATGACCTAAAATATTTAGTTATGGGATTTGGAACTTGTTTATTAGCTTAAACTCATTTTTGAACTTTTAAATATGATTATATAGCTTAAACTCAATTTTAGAACTTTTTACTCAGTTAAAACTCCAACGTGTCCACTATAAAGCCCGTTTAGACATGCACACCTTAAACCCCAACAAAAATGGTTGCAAAATACGATTAAATCAAATTTTATGAACTAAAATATTTAGTTATGGGCTTTTTGAACATGATTATACAGATTAACCTCAGTTTATGAACTTTTTACTCGTTTAAAATTCCAACGGGTCCACTATAAAGCTCATTTAGACAAGCACGCCTTAAACCGCAACAAAACAGAAGAAAAATAAGATTAAATCAAATTTTATGTATTAAAATATTTAATTATTGGCTTTTGAACATGATTATATAGCTTAACCTCGTTTTCATAATGTTTTACTCGGTTAAAATTCCAACGGGTCCACTATAAAGCCCATTTAGATATGCACGTCTTAAACCCTAACAAAATGGTTGCAAAATAATATTAAATCAAATTTTATGACTTAAAATATTTGATTATGAGCTTTTGAACATGATTATACAGCTTAACCTCAATTTTATATCCTTTTTCTCAGTTAAAATTCCAATGGGTCCACTGTAAAGCCCTATTTAGACATGCACGCCTTAAATCGCAACAAAACAACCACTTAAATAAAATTTTATGAGTTAAAATATTTGATTATGGGCTTTTAAATATAATTATATAGCTTAAACTCAATACTAGAACTTTTTACTCGATTAAAATTCCAACGGGTCCACTATAAAGCCCATTTAGACATGCACGCCTTAAACCCCAAAAAATGGTTGCAAAATAAGATTAAATCAAATTTAACGAATTAAAATATTTAGTTATGGGCTTTTGAAATGATTATACAGCTTAACCTTAGTCTAAGAACTTTTTACTCGTTTAAAATTCAAACGGGTCCAATGTAAAGCCCATTTAGACATGCACGCCTTAAACCCCAACAAAACAAAAGAAAAATAAGATTAAATAAAATTTTATGAATTAAAATATTTAGTAATGGGCTTTTGAACATGATTATATAGCTTAACCTCATTTTCATAACATTTTTTTTAAAGCCACATTTAGACAAAAAACCCCAACGGGTTCATTGTATACATGATTTAGACATTTTTGCTAGTTAAAACCGGGTCCAACACAAACATGCAAAAAAAAAATAAGATTACATCATATTTTATGACTTAAAATATTTAGTTATGGGCTTTTGAACATGATTCTTTAGCTTAACCTCATTTTTAGAAACTTTTACTCGGTTAAAATTCCAACGGGTCCACTGTAAAGCCCATTTTGACATGCACGCCTTAAAACCCAACAATACGAAAGAAAAATAAGATTAAATATAATTTTATGACTTATAATACTTATTTATGGGCTTTTGAACATGATTATATACCTTAACCTCATTTTCAGAACATTTTAATTGGTTAAAATTCCAACAAGTCCATTGTAAAAGCCCATTTAGACATGCATGCCTTAAACCCCAACAAAATGGCTGTAAAATAAGTTTAAATCAAATTTTATGAATTAAAATATTTGGTTATGGATTTTGAACATGATTATATAGTTTAACCTCAATTTTAGAACTTTTTACTCAGTTTAAATTTCGACGGGTCCACTGTAAAGCCCATTTAGACATGTACGCCATAAGCACCAACAAAACGGCAGAAAAATAAGATTAAATCACATTTTATGACTTATAATATTTAGTTATAGGCTTTTGAACAAGATTATATAGCTTAAAATCTTTTTCAAAATTTTTTACTCTGTTAAAATTCCAACGGGTCCTTTGTAAAGCCTATTTAGACGTGCACGCCTAAAACTCCAGCAAAATAAGAAAATAAGATTAAATCAGATTTTATGATTAAATTATTTAGTTATGGGATTTTGACATGATTATATAAGTTAACCTCATTTTCAAAAAATTTTACTCGGTTAAAATTCCAACGGCTCCATTGTAAAGCCCATTTAGACATGCACGCCTTAAACCACAAAAAATGGCCGCAAAATAAGATTAAATCAAATTTCATAAGTTCAAATATTTGATTATGGGCTTTTGAATATGATTATATAGCTTAACCTCACTTGCAAAACTTTCTTATCAATTAAAATTCTAACGGGTCCACTGTAAAGCCTATTGAGACATGCACAACTTAAACCCAACAAAACAACCACAATTTAAGATTAAACCAAATTTTATGTGTTAAAATATTTGATAATGGGCTTTTAAATATGATTACATAGCTTAAACTCAATTTTAGAACTTTTTACTTGGTTAAAATTCCAACGGGTCCACTGTAAAGCCCATATAGATACGCACGCCTTAAACCCCAACAAAATGGTCGCAAAAATATGATTAAATCAAATTTTATGAATTAAAATATTTAGCTACGAGCTTTTGAACATGATCATACAACTTAACCTCAATTTTGGATCTTTTTACTTGATTAAAATTCCAACGGGTCTACTGTAAAAGCCCATTTAAACATGCACATCTTAAACCCAGCAAAATGGAAGAAAAATAAGATTAAATCAAATTTTATGAATTAAAATATTTTATTATGGGCTTTTAAATATTATTATATTGCATATCCTCAATTTCAGAACATTTTAATCGGTTCAAATTCCAACGGATCCACTAAAAAGCCCATTTAGACATGCACGCCTTAAACCCCACAAAACGGCCAAAAAATAAGATTAAATAAAATTTTATAAATTAAAATATTTAGTTATGGGATTTTGAACATGATTATATAGCTTAACCTCATTTTCATAAATTTTTACTAGGTTAAAATTCCAACGTGTCCACAGTAAAGCCCATTTAGACATGCATGCCTTAAACCCAACAAATCGGCCACATAATAAAATTAAATCAAATTTTATGATTTAAAATATTTGATTATGGGATTTTGAAAGTGATTATATAGCTTAACCTCAATTTTGCAATTTTTTTACTTGGTTAAAATTCCAATGAGACCACTGTAAAGCCCATTTAGACATGCACGCCTTAAAACCCCACAAAACGGCCGCAAAATAATATTAAATCAAATTTTATTACTTAAAATATTTAGTTATGGGCTTTTGAACAAGATTATGCAGTTTAAACTCAATTTTAGAACTTTTTACTAGTTTAAAATTCTAACAGGTCCACTCTAAAGCCCAATTAGACATGCAAGCCTTAAGTCCCAACAAAACGACCGAAACCCTAACAAAACGACCACAAAACAATATTAAATCACATTTTATATGACTTAAAATACTTAGTTATGGGCATTTGAACTTGATTATTAGCTTAAATTCATTTTCGAGCTTTCTACTTGGTTAAAATTCCAACGGGTCCACTATAAAGCCCATTGAGACATGCACACCTTAAACCCAACAAAACGACCACAAAATAAGATTAAATCAAATTTTATGAGTTAAAATAGTTGATTATGGGCTTTTAAATATAATTATATAGCTTAAACTCAATATTAGAACTTTTTACTCGGTTAAAATTCCAACGGGTCCACTATAAAGCCCATTTAGACATGCACGCCTTAAACCCCAACAAAATGGCTGCAGAATAAGATTAAATCAAATTTAATGAATTAAAATATTTACTTATGGGCTTTTGACATGATTATACAGCTTAACCTCAGTTTAAGAACTTTTTACTCGTTTAAAATTCCAACGGGTCCACTATAAAGCCCATTTAGACATGCACGCCTTAAACCCTAACAAAACAGAAGAAAAATAAAATTAAATCAAATTTTATGAATTAAAATATTTAGTAATGGGATTTTGAACATGATTATATAGCTTAACCTCATTTTCAGATCATTTTACCCAGTTAAAATTCCAACGGGTCTATTGTATAGCACATTTAGACATGCAAGCCTTAAACCCCAACAAAACGACCGAAAAATAAGATTACATCATATTTTATGACTTAAAATATTTATTTATGGGCTTTTGAACATGATTCTTTAGCTTAACCTCATTTTTAGAAACTTTTACTCGGTTAAAATTCCAACGGGTCCACTGTAAAGCCCATTTTCACATGCACGCCTTAAAACCCAACAATACGAAAGAAAAATAAGATTAAATATAATTTTATGACTTATAATACTTAGTTATGGGCTTTTGAACATGATTATATACCTTAACCTCATTTTCAGAACATTTTACTTGGTTAAAATTCCAACAGGTCCATTGTAAAAGCCCATTTAGACATGCACGCCTTAAACCCCAACAAAAATGGCCGTAAAATAAGATTAAATCAAATTTTATGACTTAAAATATTTAGTTATGGTCTTTTGAACATGATTATATAGTTTAACCTATATTTTAGAACTTTTTACTCAATTTAAATTCCAACGGGTCAACTGTAAAGCCAATTTAGACATGCACGCCTTAAACCCAAACAAAACGGCCGATAAATAAGATTAAATCACATTTTATGACTTAAAATATTTAGTTATAGGATTTTAAACATGATTATATAGCTTAACCTCATTTTCAGAAATTTTTACTCGGTTAAAATTCTAACGGGTCCACTATAATGCCCATTTAGACGCGCACGCCTTAAACTCCATCATAATAAAAAAATAAGATTAAATAAGATTTTATGACTTAAAGTATTTAGTTATGGGATTTTGAACATGATTATATAGCTTAACCTCATTTTCAAAAATTTTTACTCGGTTAAAATTCCAACGGCTCCATTGTAAAGCCCATTTAGACATGCACACCTTAAACCAAAAAAATGGCCACAAAATAAGATTAAATCAAATTTCATAGGTTCAAATATTTGATTATGGGCTTTTGAATATGATTATATAGCTTAACCTCATTTGCAGAACTTTCTTCTCAGTTAAAATTCTAACGGGTCCACTGTAAAGCCCATTGAGACATACACACCTTAAACCCAACAAAACGACCACAAAATAATATTAAATCAAATTTTATGCGTTAAAATATTTGATTATGGGCTTTTAAATATGATTACATACCTTAAACTCAATTTTAGAGCTTTTTACTCAGTTAAAATTCCAACGGGTCCACTGAAAAGCCCATATAGATATGCACGCCTTAAACCCAGTAAAATGGTCACAAAATATGATTAAATCAAATTTTATGAACTAAAATATTTAGTTACGAGCTTTTGAACAAGATTATACAGCTTAACCTCAATTTTAGAAGTTCTTACTCGGTTAAAGTTCCAACGGGTCCACTATAAATGCCCATTTACACATGCACGCCTTAAACCCCAACAAAATGGAAGAAAAATAAGATTAAATCAAATTTTATGAATTAAAATATTTTATTATGGGCTTTTTAATATGATTTTATTGATTAACCTCAATTTCTGAACATTTTAATCGGTTCAAATTCCAATGGGTCCACTAAAAAGCCCATTTAGACAAGATGCCTTAAACCCCCACAAAACGGCCGAAAAATAAGATTAAATAAAATTTTATAACTTAAAATATTTAGTTATGGGATTTTTAACATGATTATATTAGCTTAACCTCATTTTCATAAATTTTTACTTGGTTTAATGCCATGGTTGTGGTCTCATTAAAGCCCATTGAGACATGCACAACTTTAAACACAACAAATCTACTAAATAATAAGATTAAATCAAATTTTATGATTTAAAATATTTTATTTATGGGATTTTTGAATATGATTATATAGCTTAAACTTTTAATTTTCAATTTTTTATTTTTAAAATTTCACAATGGGTAAATCTTAAAGCCCATTTAGACACATTTAGATTTTAAACCCCAACAAAATACAAAATAAGATATGAAAAATTAAGAAGGAAAATGAAATTTTATGATTTCCCCCAAAAAATATTTAGTTATTGGAATTTTTGAACATGATTATACAGAGCGGCGGTTGCTCTGGTGTTTACAAAACTTTTGCGTTTAAGATTAAAAAATCCAACGGGTATGTCCGATCCTATTTAAAGCCCATTTAGACAAGATTTAAAATTCCTTAAAGCCCATTGAGACCCAACTTAAAGCCCAACAAAGCGAAGAAAAATAAGATTAAATAAAATTTTATGTATTAAAATATTTAATTATTGGCTTTTAAAAATGATTATATAGATTAACCTCATTTTAAAACTTTTTACCCATTTTAAAATTCCAACAATCAATGTAAAGCCCATTTAGACAAAGTAGTTCCAACAAAAGGCCACAAAAAAGATTAAATCAAATTTTTGAGTTAAAAATTTGATTATGTGGTTTTGAACCATGATTATCAGATTAATCTCATTTTAGAACTTTTTTTTGATTAAAATTACTTAACTATAAAGTCATATTTGAGTTTTAACAACAAAATGGATCAAAAAAATGATTAAATAAAATTTTTATGAATTAAAAATTTTAGTTATGGGCTTTTGAATGATTATATCAAGCCTAAAGATCTCATTTTAAGAACTTTTTACTTCTTAAAGACAAAGTCCATTTAAAGCCCATTTAGAAAAACGTTTTAAAAACCCAACATGTTCAACCCCCACAAAATAAGATTAAATCAAATTTTATGAGTTAAAATATTTGATTATGGGCTTTTGAATATGATTATATAGCTTAAACTCAATATTAGAACTTTTTTTACTGGTTAAAATTCCAATAGGTCCACTATAAAGCCCATTTTTAGACATGCACGCCTTAAACCCCAACAAAATGGTTGCAAAATAAGATTAAATCAAATTTTATGAATTAAAATATTTAGTTATGGACTTTTGAACATGATTTTATAGCTTAACCTCAATTTAAGAACTTTTTTTTTAAATTTAAAATTTAACTTGGGTCCACTATAAAGCCCATTTAGAAGTTAAACACACCTTAAACCCCAACAAAACGGAAGAAAAATAAGATTAAATCAAATTTTATGTATTAAAATATTTAGTTATGGGCTTTTGAACATGATTATATAGCTTAACCTCATTTTTAGAATTTTTTTACTTGGTTAAAATTCCAACGGGTCCATTGTAAAAGCCCATTTAGACATGCACACCTTAAACCCCAACAAAATGGCTACAATAATATTAAATAAAATTTTATGACTTAAAATATTTAATTATGAGCTTTTGAACATGATTATATAGTTTAACCTCAATTTTAGAACTTTTTACTCATTTAAAATTCCAACGGGTCCACTATAAAGCCCATTTAGACATGCACACCTTTAAAACCAAACAAAATGACCCCAAAATAAGATTAAATCAAATTTTATGAGTTAAAATATTTGATTATGGGCTTTTAAATATGATTATATAGCTTAAACTAATTTTATAACTTTTTACTTGGTTAAAATTCCAACGGGTCCATAGTTAAAGCCCATTTAGACATGCATGCCTTAAACCCCAACAAAATGGTTGAAAAATAAGATTAAATAAAATTTTATGAATTAAAATATTTATTTATGGGATTTTGAAGATGATTATACAACTTAATCTCAGTTTAAGAACTTTTTTTACTCGTTTAAAATTCCAACGGGTCCTTTGTAAAGCCCATTTAGACATGCACACCTTAAACCCCAACAAAACGAAAGAAAAATAAGATTAAATCAAATTTTATGTATTAAAATATTTAGTTATGGGCTTTTGAAGATGATTATATAGCTTAACCTCAATTTTAGAATTTTTACTCGGTTAAAATTCCAACGAGTCCACTATAAACCCCATTTAGACATGCATTTAAAACCCAACAAAATAGATGCAAAATAAGATTAAATCAAATTTTATGACTTAAAATATTTAATTATGAGATTTTTGAATGATTATTATAAGTTTAAACTCAATTTTAGAACTTTTTACTTAGTTAAAATTCAACGGATCCACTATAAAACCCATTTTGACATGCACACTTAAACCCAACAAAACGACCACAAAATAAGATTAAATCAAATTTTATGACTTAAAATATTTAGTTATGGGCTTTTGAACAAGATTATACAGTTTAACCTCAATTTTTTAAAATTTTTTTTACTCGTTTAAAATTCCAACGGGTCCACTTTAAAGCCCATTAGACATGCAAGCGTTAAACCCCAACAAAAAAACGAAGAAAAATAAGATTAAATCACATTTTATGACTTAAAATATTTATTTATGGTATTTTGATCTTGATTATATAGTTTAACCTCATTTTTGAACTTTTTACTCGGTTAAAATTCAAACGGGTCCTTTATAAAGCCCATTGAGACATGCACCTTAAACCCAACAAAACGACCACAAAATAAGATTAAATCAAATTTTATGAGTTAAAATATTTGATTATGGCTTTTTTAAACATGATTATATTTTAAACTCAATTTTTGAACTTTTTACTAAATTAAAATTTTTTTGGGTCCACTATAAAGCCCATTTAGACATGCATGCCTTAAACCCCAACAAAATGGTTTCAAAATAAGATTAAATCAAATTTTATGAATTAAAATATTTAGTTATGGGATTTTGAACATGATTATAAAGTTTAACCTCTCATTTTAAGAACTTTTTACTCATTTAAATTTCCAATTATGGTCCACTATAAAGCCCATTTAGACATGCACGCCTTAAACCCCAACAAAACGGAAGTAAAATAAGATTAAATCAAATTTTATGTATTAAAATATTTAGTTATGGGATTTTGAACATGATTATATAGCTTAACCTCATTTTCAGAACATTTTTACTAGGTTAAAATTCCACGGGTCCCTTTGTAAAGCCCATTTAGACAAGCACGTCTTAAATCCCAACAAAATAGAGAAAAATAATATTAAATCACATTTTATGACTTAAAATATTTAATTATGAGCTTTTGAACATGATTATACAGTTTAACCTCAATTTTAGAACTTTTTTTATAAGTTTAAAATTCCAATGGGTCCACTATAAAGCCCATTTAGACATGCATGCCTTAAAACCCAAACAAAGCGACCACAAAATAAGATTAAATCAAATTTTATGACTTAAAATATTTGATTATGGGCTTTTAAATATGATTATATAGCTTAAACTCAGAACTTTTTACTTGGTTAAAATTCCAACGGGTCCACCACTAATAAAGCCCATTTAGACAGCACGCTTAAACTTAAACCCCAACAAAATGGTCAAAAATAAGATTAAATCAAATTTTATGACTTAAAATATTTAGTTATGGGCTTTTGAATATGATTATATATTTTTAACCTCATTTTTCAAAAAATTTTTACTAGATTTAAAATTCAAACGGGTCCATTGTAAAGCCCATTTAGACATGCACGCCTTAAACCTTAAACAACAAATGGAAGAAAAATAAGATTAAATCAAATTTTATAAATTAAAATATTTATTATGGGATTTTGAACATGATTATATATCTTAACCTCATTTTAGAACTTTTTTACTCAAATTTTAAAATTCCAACGGGTCCATTGTAAAGCCCATTTTTTAGACATGCACCTTAAACCCCAACAAAAAAAAAAAAAAATAAGATTAAATCAAATTTTATGAATTAAAATATTTATTTATGGGATTTTGAACATGATTATATAGCTTAACCTCAATTTTAGAACTTTTTACTCAGTTGTTAAAATTCCAACGGGTCATTGTAAAGCCCATTTAGACATGCACACCTTAAAAACCCCAACAAAATGAAAAAAAAATAAGATTAAATCAAATTTTATGAATTAAAATATTTTATTATGGGCTTTTGAATATGATTATATAGCTTAACCAATTTTTAACTTTTTTTCTTGGTTAAAATTCCAACGGGTCCACTATAAAGCCCATTTAGACATGCATGCCTTAAAACCCAAACAAAAAATGAAAAAAAAATAAGATTAAATCAAATTTTATGACTTAAAAATATTTAGTTATGGGATCTTTTTGAACATGATTATATAGCTTAACCTCAATTTTTAGAACTTTTTACTTGGTTAAAATTCCAACGGGTCCATTATAAAGCCCATTTAGACATGCACGCCTTAAACCCCAACAAAAAAAAAAAAAAAATAAGATTAAATCAAATTTTATGACTTAAAATATTTAGTTATGGGATTTTGAACATGATTATATAGTTTAACCTCATTTTTTAATTTTTTTACTCAATTAAAATTCCAACGGGTCCACTATAAAGCCCATTTAGACATGCACGCCTTAAACCCAAAACAAAATAAAATTAAAAAAATAAGATTAAATCAAATTTTATGACTTAAAATATTTAGTTATAGAATTTTGAACATGATTATATAGTTTAACCTCATTTTTAAATTTTTACCATTAAAATTCAACGGGTCCACTATAAAGCCCATTTAGACATGCACGCCTTAAACCCCAACAAAAAAATAAAAAATAAGATTAAATCAAATTTTATGACTTAAAATATTTAGTTATGGGCTTTTGAACATGATTATATAGTTTAACCTCATTTTTGAACTTTTTTTACTTGTTAAAATTCCAACGGGTCCACTATAAAGCCCATTTAGACATGCACGCCTTTAAAACCCAACAAACGGCCACAAAATAAGATTAAATCAAATTTTATGATTTAAAATATTTGATTATGGGATTTTGAATATGATTATATAGCTTAACCTCAATTTTAAAACTTTTTTACTTGGTTAAAATTCCAACGGGTCCATTGTAAAGCCCATTTAGACATGCACGCTTTAAACCCCAACAAAATGGACATTAAAATAAGATTAAATCAAATTTTTATGTCTTAAAATATTTAGTTATGGGCTTTTAAACAAGATTATATAGTTTAACCTCATTTTTAAAACTTTTTACTCGTTTAAAATTCCAACGGGTCCACTTTAAAGCCCAATTAGACATGCAAGCCTTAAACCCAAAACAAAAATGACCGAAAAATAAGATTAAATCAAATTTTATGACTTAAAATATTTAGTTATGGGCTTTTGAACATGATTATATAGCTTAAACTCATTTTTTGAACTTTTTACTCGGTTAAAATTCCACGGGTCCATTTGTAAAGCCCATTTAGACATGCACACCTTAAAACCCAACAAAACGAAAAAAAATAAAATTAAATCAAATTTTATGACTTAAAATATTTGATTATGGGCTTTTAAATATGATTATATAGCTTAAACTCTCATTTTTAAAACTTTTTACTTGGTTAAAATTCCAACGGGTCTACTATAAAGCCCATTTAGACATGCACGCCTTAAACCCCAACAAAAAAAAAAAAAAATAAGATTAAATCAAATTTTATGACTTAAAATATTTGATTATGAGCTTTTGAACATGATTATATAGTTTAACCTCAATTTTTCAATTTTTTTTTACTCGGTTAAAATTCCAACGGGTCCATTGTAAAGCCCATTTAGACACATGCGCCTTAAACCCCAACAAAACGACCACAAAATAAGATTAAATCAAATTTTATGAGTTAAAATATTTGATTATGGGCTTTTAAATATGATTATATAGCTTAACCTCATTTTTTAGAACTTTTTACTCGATTAAAATTCCAACGGGTCCATTGTAAAGCCCATTTAGACATGCACACCTTAAAACCCAACAAAATGGTTGCAAAATAAGATTAAATCAAATTTTATGATTTAAAATATTTAGTTATGGGCTTTTAAACATGATTATATAGCTTAACCTCAGTTTAAGAACTTTTTACTCGTTTAAAATTCCAACGGGTCCATTGTAAAGCCCATTTAGACATGCACACCTTAAACCCCAACAAAACAAATGAAAAATAAGATTAAATCAAATTTTATGAATTAAAATATTTATTTATGGGCTTTTGAACATGATTATATAGCTTAACCTCATTTTTAGAATTTTTTACCCGATTAAAATTCCAACGGGTCCACTCTAAAGCCCATTTAGACATGCACGCCTTAAACCCCAACAAAATGAAATGAAAAAATAAGATTAAATCAAATTTTATGACTTAAAATATTTTATTATGGGCTTTTGAACATGATTATATATATTAACCTCAATTTTAGAACTTTTTACTCGGTTAAAATTCCAACGGGTCCACTATAAAGCCCATTTAGACATGCACGCCTTAAACCCCAACAAAACGACCACAAAATAAGATTAAATCAAATTTTATGACTTAAAATATTTAGTTATGAGCTTTTGAACATGATTATATATTTTAACCTCAATTTTAGATTTTTACTCGTTTAAAATTCCAACGGGTCCACTTTAAAGCCCATTTAGACATACAAGCCTTAAACACCAACAAAAAAATTGAAAAATAAGATTAAATCAAATTTTATGACTTAAAATATTTATTTATGGGATTTTGAACTTGATTATATAGCTTAACCTCATTTTTGAATTTTTTACTCGGTTAAAATTCCAACGGGGTCCATAAAGCCCATTTAGACATGCACACCTTAAAACCCAACAAAAACCACAAAATAAGATTAAATCAAATTTTATGACTTAAAATATTTGATTATGGGCTTTTAAACATGATTATATAGTTTAACCTCAATTTTAGAATTTTTTACTCGGTTAAAATTCCAATAGGTCCATTTAAAAGCTCATTTAGACATGCAAGCATTAAAAACCCCAACAAAATAAAAAAAACAATATTAAATCAAATTTTATGACTTAAAATATTTTATTATGAGCTTTTTGAAAATGATTATTAATTTAACCTCATTTTAGAATTTTTTTACTTAGTTAAAATTCCAACGGGTCCCTTTGTAAAGCCAATTTAGACATGCACGCCTTAAACCCCAACAAAATGACCACAAAATAAGATTAAATCAAATTTTATGAGTTAAAATATTTGATTATGGGCTTTTAATATAATTATATAGCTTAAACTCAATATTAGAACTTTTTACTCGGTTAAAATTCCAATGGGTCCACTGTAATGTCCATTTAGACATGCACGCCTTAAACCCCAACAAAATGGTTACAAAATAAGATTAAATCAAATTTTATGAATTAAAATATTTAGTTGTGGGCTTTTGACATGATTATATAGCTTAACCTTAGTTTAAGAACTTTTTACTTGTTTAAAATTCCAACGGTCCACTACAAAGCCCATTTAGACATGCACGCCTTAAACCCCAACAAAATGGTTGCAAAATAATATTAAATCAAATTTTATGATGTAAAGTATTTAATTATGAGCTTTTGAACATGCTTATAAAGTTTAACCTCAATTTTAGAACATTTTACTCAGTTAAAATTCCAATGGGTCCACTATAAAGCCTATTTAGACATGCGCGCCTTAAACCCCAACAAAACGACCACAAAATAAGATTAAATCAAATTTTACGAGTTAAAATATTTTATTATGGGCTTTTAAATATTATTATATAGCTTAAACTCAATGTTAGAACTTTTTACTCGGTTAAAATTCTAACGGGTCCACTATAAAACCCGTTTAGACATGCACGCCTTAAACCCCAACAAAATGGTTGCAAAATAAGATTAAATCAAATTTTATGAATTAAAATATTTAGTTATGGGCTTTTGAACATGATTATACAACTTAACCTCAATTTTAGAACTTTTTTCTCGGTTAAAATTCCAAAGGGTCTACTGTAAAAGTCCATTTAGACATGCACACCTTAAACCCCAACAAAATGAAAGAAAAATAAGATTAAATCAAATTTTATGAATTAAAATATTTTATTATGGGCTTTTGAATATGATTATATTGCATAACCTCAATTTCAGAACTTTTTGATCGGTTAAAATTCCAACGGGTCCACTATTAAGGCATTTAACCTTGCATGCTTTAAACCCCGCAAAGCGGCCGAAAAATAAGATTACATTAAATTTTATAACTTAAAATATTTAGTTATGGGATCTTGAACATGATTATATAGCTTAACCTTATTTTCATAATTTTTTACTCGGTTAAAATTCTGACGGGTCCACTATAAAGTCCATTTAGACATGCACGACTTAAACCCAACAAATCGGCCACATAATAAGATTAAATCAAATTTTATGATTTAAAATATTTGATTATGGGATTTTGAATGTGATTATATAGCTTAACCACAATTTTACAATTTTTTACTCGGTTAAAATTCCAACGGGTCCACTGTAAAGCCCATTTAGACATGCACGCCTTAAACCCCAACAAAACGGCCGCAAAATAAGATTCAATCAAATTTTATTACTTAAAATATTTAGTTATAGGCTTCTAAACAAGATTATGCAGTTTAACCTCAATTTTAGAATTTTTTACCATTTCAAATTCCAATAGGTCCACTTTAAAGCCCAATTAGACATCAAGCCTTAAACCCCAACAAAACGGCCGAAAAATAAGATTAAATCACATTTTATATAACTTAAAATATTTAGTTATGGTCTTTTTGAACTTGATTTTTAGTTTAAACTCATTTTTGAACTTTCTACTCGGTTAAAATTCCAACAGGTCCACTGTAAAGCCCATTGAGACATCCACAACTTAAACCCAAGAAAACGACCACAAAATAAGATTAAATCAAATTTTATGAGTTAAAATATTTGATTATGGGCTTTTAAATATGATTATATAGCTTAAACACAATTTTAGAACTTTTTACTCGGTTAAAATTCCAACGGGTCCACTGTAAAGCCCATTTAGACATGCACGCCTTAAACCCCAACAAAATGGCCGTAAAATAAGATTAAATTAAATTTTATGTCTTAAAATATTTAGTTATGGTCTTCCAAACAGGATTATATAGTTTAAATTTTTTGACTTTTTACTCAATTTAAATTCCATCGATTCCACTTTAAAGCCCAATTAGACAAGCACGCCTTAAACCGAAACAAAACGGACGAAAAATAAGATTAAATCACTTTTTATGACTTAAAATATTTAGTTATAGGCTTTTGAACATGATTATATAGCTTAATCTCATTTTCAAAAATTCTTACTCGGTTAAAATTCCATCGGGTCCACTGTAAAGCCCAATTAGAATTATTGGCTTTTAAAAATAAGATTAAATCACTTTTTATGACTTAAAATATTTAGTTATAGGCTTTTGAACATGATTATATAGCTTAACCTCATTTTCAAAAAATTTTACTCGGTTAAAATTCTAACAGGTACACTGTAAAAGCCCATTTCGACATGCACGCCTCAAACCCCAAAAAAAAAAAAAAAGATTAAATCAAATTTTATGACTTAAAATATTTGATTATGGCTTTTGAACATGATTATATAGTTTAACCTCAATTTTTACTGGTTAAAATTCCAAAATTTTTTACTCGTTAAAAAATTCCAACGGGTCCACTATAAAGGCCATTTAGACATGCACGCTTTAAACCCCAACAAAACGACCACAAAATAAGATTAAATCAAATTTTATGAGTTAAAATATTAGATTATGGGCTTTTGAATATAATTATATAGCTTAAACTCAATATTAGAACTTTTTACTCGGTTAAAATTCCAACGGGTCCACTGTAAAGCCCAATTAGACATGCACGCCTTAAACCCCAACAAAATGGTTGCAAAATAAGATTAAATAAAATTTTATGAATTAAAATATTTAGTTATGGGCTTTTAACATGATTACACAGCTTAACCTTAGTTTAAGAACTTTTTACTCGTTTAAAATTCCAACGAGTCCACTCTAAAGCCCATTTAGACATGCACGCCTTAAACCCAACAAAATGGCTGCAAAATAATATTAAAATATTTAATTATGGGCTTTTTAACATGATTATACATATTAACCTCAAATTTAGAACTTTTTACTCAATTAAAATTCCAACGGGTCTACTGTAAAGCCCATTTAGACATGCAAGCCTTAAACCCCAACAAAACAATCGAAAAATAAGATTACATCTAATTTTATGACTTATAATATTTAGTTATGGGCTTTTGAACATGATTATATACCTTAACCTCATTTTCAGAACTTTTTACTTGGTTAAAATTCCAACGGGTACTTAGTTAAAATTCTAACGGGTGGGTGTGTTTTTCGAAATTCTCTCAATTCTCTCTCGCCCTCTCAACCCTTCCCCCTTCTTCCTCCCTCTCTTCCCCTCACTTTGACCTTCTTCATTCCACCAACAGTAGACTTGCCTTGATCCGCCCTTCACCATCTCTTTTCTGGCGCGGGGCTTCGACTCTGTCTTAAATTATTGGCATCGAGAAGTTTCAGAACTGCTTTGGACCACAGCTCTTTGGGAGGCTGGCGACCTTGTTTCCACAGTGTTTATCCAATTCCACAACTGGGACAGGTTTTATCCTACAACTTTTGAGAATTGAGGTTTTCGATCACACCCACGTTTTTTCCTATTTCCATACTTGGGCAGGCCATAGATGGATTTTAAATCTTAGTCGCCCTACTACTCTCCTAACTATCATTTTTTCAAAATCAAATCTTTTGATTATGTATTTGGCTCAATTGACACTAGATGTTTTTGGCTCCTTTGTAATATATGCACTATTTTAATATATTTCACGTACTACCAATGTTTTTCAATCATCAAAATCTACATGGCTGCATGATCTAGTTTGGTCCATTTATCTCCTTTTTGATTGCAATGAGAATGCAAATATAATCTTGGTTCCTATCAATATTGACAATTTTCCCTTCTACTGTAAAAATGCCATGGCTCTCACGTACTCACCATTGAGAATGGTGTTTTCGACTTTCTCGAATATTAATGATACCCTTCTTATTTCTCTTTATGCACTTCAAATTACTCTCTTTTCTCTCTGTAGGAAAGTGTTTATCAGATGCCCTTTGGCATCTAAAATCACTACCTTTCTAAGGTTTTTGTCCTAGCCTTCATGGCCTGGTGGATCTCATTGAATAAAAATATGCCGATACAAATATACTAATGTAAGACCTTTTTTGGATATTATACACAAATCTATCTTATCGAATATTGATATGATAAATCAAATTTTGACTCAAATGGGTTACAGTCCTTGGATCAACCATGATACCAACTCCCAAAAGTCGAATGAATTCTTTTACAACATAACTACTATTGGTTTCTTTACCCGTTCCCTATTTACTATTAAGTTCCACTCACATGTACAATTTATACAACAACTATTGAAATCATTATGATGTCTAATTCAATAGTTACCAATACGAGAATCATTTTTAACCCTAATAGGATTTTTAAAATTACTTCGAATATATATCGTCATATAGGATCCAACCCATATCTCTTAGCTATTCTTAGTCTTTTCTGGATTCTCATGACCACCTTCGTTACAATGGAAATTATATACGTCTACCACATGAGTCCATATTCGGGAAACATGGAAAGTCTAATTAAGCATTCCAATATGTTACATTCTATTCATATAATCTATTAAGTTACTATTGCGATTCCTTTTATTGGAAACAATATTTATCACTTATTATTTTTTTATTAATGATATCACCAATAGGAGTAGACTCTCAATCCTTGACTTTTTTAAATTTCTGCAATCAATTTATTTCCATCTTGATTATGATTCACTCTCACAAATTACACCTAATCTTCGGTTGGAACTTACTCTACGAAGGACTATATGCAATATTAATTATATTGTACCAATTTGCCTTTACTTAATTATTAGGCAATGTTTCCTTCTTCACTGGTCTTCTATTTCCTCATATACTCTCCTAGACAATCAATTTTTACTACATTCCTTATCTTCTTTGGACAGTAGTCTTTGGCTACCTAGTTTTCCAATAGCTTCTATAAACCAATTTCAAAACAACATATTCAATGAAGAAACCTCTAATCTTAATTTCAATTTTTTTTCGTTTATTTTTCCTTTAATTTTAATTGTAACCAGATATGGCAGATTCATTCTCATTGGTCACTATAATACCACATTAATTCCTAAATTCATTACTGTAATAATTGATTCCATTGGAGCAAATCACCAATATATTAAATCCCACTTAATTACGTCCTATTATGTTTCCACTCTTAATCAAAATGAAATTACTTTTTCGAGATGTTACAATACGAATGATTACCAATTTTCAACCAATTTGTTTTCTATATGGCTACGCACTAGGATTTTATATCCTTATATTCTTCCAATCAGCTTTTACATTCTAAGTTTACTAACTAATCTCTTGCAATCCTGGACAACTCAATCCTTTTATAATACTAACTATGGTCATTTGGCTACCCTCTCAATTTCAGCTTTTCTTCTAAAAATTTCTACAACAATAATTGATCCTATTAAAACGTTTCGTATATTACTTATTTTCCAATTAGCTGCGCTCTTCTATGCATGCAAATTCAACTTTTACGAATTCAATTTTTCCAGTTATTTCCACACAACTCTTGACCAATTTATGGCCACTTTATTTCCTACTCGATTCAATCACATGCCATCTTTTCCTTTTTTACTCCTCATCAGCTTCTATAGCTTAATTTTCCTATTAAATATTTTATTGCCATTTATTACATTCCATTGCATCACTCAATCCGAGGCATTCCAGCCCATCAATTTCAATTCTTGGGATATTATTTCTTTCACCAAACATCTCGGTACTTTTATGTCAACTTCCCATTTCTTTATGACATCCAAATCTAATTTCTTTCTTTATAAACCATTGTTACGGAAATTGGATCAAACCAAACAACCCATTTTAATAATTTTTTTAGCTGCGGCTATCTACAATAGTACTTGCCAAATTTTCTCCCCCACTAATAATCAACATGGTTTATTTAACTTTATACCTACTCATATCATCTATCTTTGTACCGTCCCCTTCAACCCAATACAACTTTTCATTCTAGCAGAGGGCTCTGAATCCTTCATCAAACAACTAGGAGATTTCAACTTCACCTCCGAAGAACAAGGAGTGATATTTAATCCCTCCTTCAATTAGGATTCCCCTGTAGAAGACGATGACTTGTTGCTCACAGGGAAAATTATTTCCACCAAAAATATTGATGGCCAAACCTTCATCCGTGCTTTCCAATCCATTTGGAATAATAATAATGTTATTTCTGTCTCGATGCTGAAGACCAATTTCTTCCGTATTAAGTTCTTATCGACCGCAAAGAGGAATGGGATTTTGCAACGAGGTCCATGGACATTTAAGGAGGAATAGCTTGCTCTGGGTCCTTTTGATTCAAAGCTATCCATATATAAACACTCCTTCACTTAGATGAGAATCTGGTTCGAATTCACAATCTTCCAATCATGCTCATGGTGAATGATCAAGTAGTCGTCAACACCGGTCGATCGCTAGGTTCCATCACTACACCAAGTTTGATATATATCAACATTTCTCGCTGCGTTTTTAGAACAAACGCCAATAATTTTGTACATACCGTGACGTTTAAGAAAAAAACACCATAAAATGAAAATTTTTACGGCGTTTATAAATAAAACGCCGATATAGACTGATATAAAGTGGCATTTTATAAAAAACACCGCTAAAGTGAGTGATTTAGTGGCATCTATTTTGTCAAACGTCGCGATTGTTGATACTTTAATGGGATTTAGTATGACAAACGCGGCAATAGTTTTCATTTTTCTATTACTCTTCCTCAGACACGATCTCCAAATACCAAATCCTTAAATATCTATTTCTCTCTCACCGGCAGTGGTTCCAGTTGTCTCTTGGGTTCTTTGGCAGCAACGATCTGCAACGAAGAGTTATGTGCTGGAAGAACAAAAATCCTCACTGTTCATCAGTCTCAAAGCAAAGATTCCATCCTCATCTGATAGCCACGACGCCAACGAATCCAAATCGGTAACCTTTCCAACACTAATTAATTGTCGCATTTCTCTCCTTTTTCTGTAAAACTGAAATTACTAATCTAAATGAGGATTTTGATTTATAGAAGAGTTATGTGGTGGAGGAAAGTGACGTGGAAATGGCAAATGGAGGTGAGAAAATTAATGTAGAGAATTGGAGTTATGGGTTGCTTTTTAGGCCTCTAAAACTTTATATTCATTGCTTCTTTTGTATTGTTCATTCATGTTAAATTTCTCTATATAATCTATGGAAGTTTGTTGTACAAATGATTTTTTTTGCCAGGAAAATTAGGGGTGATTTGAGTGTGGATATAAATGATGGATCCATTTTTGCAACTGAATGTTGGATTAGAAGTACAAGAATTTTCTTAATATCAAGTTTATGTTGAATTCTGGGTTATGTAATACGATTTGTTTGAAAAGAATCGAGCTGAATTTATCCTTATTCATGTTGATTTCCCAATTAGCTTTGAGTTTGAGGTGTTGAGCCTTCTAATGCCAAACCATTTATTAATTTTTGTATTTATGGATTTTCTTTAACGATAAGAGTGTTTTAAACACTATTTTTTTATTTTAAATGATAGCAAACTCGAGGTCGGTTGTAGTTCAAATAAGATTCAGTTTGGAAAATGAGAGCTCCACTACCGGAGTTTTGAATGATTCATTAGAACCTGCTAAGAAGAAGGTCTCACTTATTTCTTTTTCGACATCTATTTTGTTAGTACTCTTTAAATTCATGACTCACTACATCTTTCTTTTTTATCATTTGGTCGAAAATTGAACAGTCCTAAAGCCATTTTACACTTCAGATTAGCACTCGATTGAGTTGAATATTTCATTATTTGCAACCTTTCTTTTAGTCTTAGTTTTTGCTTCTGACTTTTTCTGTAGACGGCTGAGTTATCATCGTCACGGCGTATGTGTCTTGCATGTTTGTGTTCAAGTCTAGCTTTAATTGGCAGTTCTAGCAACTGAGCTTATGCAACATCTGTAATGACTATGGACGGGAACGAAAGGGTTGTATGCCGGAATTGTTTGGGGAGTGGTGTTGTACTTTGTGAGTGTCACTTTGCAATTTCTTTCATACATCTTTTTAATACTCTTTATTATAACCAGGTGAACTGAACATGTATGCATCTTATAATCTTCTTTGAGATTGTTCTTTACCCTACTGTACCTGTACTTATACTGTCCTTTCCCATGGCAAAACTCTTGTCAACTTTGGTTTATGTTTTACTTCTCGATTGCCTTGTATAATAAAAAGGTTTTTCTTAAATAGTAAAAAGTCTCGGCACCATCTTGTATTTTCTCGTAGGTTAGATTGGTTTATTGTGATGCTTCACAATCAGCTATGGCCAAAGCTATGTAGGCCATTTCTGAAGGTAAATAAATTGAATCTTAGTATTTATTTATTATTTGAAGTTGTATTTTGCTAAATCATTGTAATGCAGGGAAGTTAGAGGAAGCTGTTGAGCATCTGATAGAGGCGATTTTGCTGAATCTAACATCGGCAATCATGTATGGCATACGAGGTAAATAAATGTTCTCTCTCAACTTCTATTTGTTATTTATCTAGTTACATGCTCTGTTTCGTTTAGTGTTTTTTTACCTAGTTTCTTATATTTGTTAGATGATTCAGTTGTTTGGTGCTTTTCTCCTTTCAGCCATTGTTTACATTAAGATGAAAAAGCCAATGCTGTTTTTTCTTTTCATGGAGGTTAAGTGAAGTGGGATTTGTTAGTGGGATTTGTTAATGGTAGTTGTTAGTTTCAAGTAATTTGAACTCTTTTGATGTAAATTGGTTTCAAACATTTTGAATCCTCAGTTACCTATTTGGCTAATGGAATTATAATTGTAATACGCAAAAAATGTTTGTCGGATAGTTTAAAAGATATGAAAAATCAAATCTATGTAATCATTGGTCTTTGATATATTCATTGCTCTTTTCACTGTGAAGTAGACAACAAAATATCATTTTCCACACCATTCCAATTGAAGAACGTGAAACCATGTATGAGCAATTGAATTGATTTGAATGTGGCATGCATGTGCAATATAGGTGTAAACCATTAAAACAATCTGTGCTATATGGATCCACTTACAAACCAATAGTTGCAATTGCATATTCAGCTTGTTGTTAAAGAACACTTCCTTTTTTATTCTATTTTATTTGGCCCTTTTTTAATATTTTGATGTGATTACATAGTAATATATGTTCATTAATCTTAACCTTATGATAAGGCACATACCGTACAAACAAACCACTCGAAACAAAATCTCTTAGTGATAGCAACATTCTCTTTTCCACATAGACCACCAAATGGGTATAATTTTAGTTTAGTTTAGTTGAAAATTGATTATGGTAGAAAGCATATTGATTGTTTTAATTGTCTGAAACTGCTATTGACTTCTCCTATTTAACTTTATTTTGGTATATGGATTCGAGATGGTGGTCGGCGGTAGTGGTGACCGAGAGGTAGTGGATCGTGAAAGAGAGGCTTAAGAATGAAATATGTAGAGGAGATTAAATTGCGACAAAATATACTTTTTGTAATGAAATAAATATTTTGTTTAACAAATTTTTTAAGTTAATTATGACAATATATTTTTGGATGAAATAAATATTTTGTTTAACAAATATTTTCTCTCTGTAATTTACATTTTTGACAAAATAAAAACAGTGAAAAATTAATTTTTATTATAATTTTATTTCCTTATAATCAAGTTTAGCGGCGTTTGAAAAACAAAACGCCACTAAAAGTCAGGCTGTTGCAGCATTTGAAAAATAAATCGCCACTAAAAGTCAGGCTATTGCGGTATTTGTGGATAAAAGCGTCACTAAATATCACAAACATATTGCGGCATTTTGGGGGAAAACGCCACTAAAGACAAGGTATTTGTGGCGTTTTTAAAAAACACCGCTATAGATATCAACTTTTTGATGCGATTTTTTTTCACAAACGCAAAAAACTATTGCGGCGCTCGATTCAGCTGCACTTCTCACGACATTTTATCTAGCGCTGGGAGTGTTTTTAGGGCACTTAAAAACGCTGCTAAAAACCTATTTTGCTGTAGTGCATCATTAGAATCGTTGTCAAAACAGATACCCGCTATCTTGATGGGAACATGGTGGACTACCTCCGGGTCGGGATTATCATGAATGCTACAAAACCGTTGCGCTGATGTGTGGCGATCAGTAGTTTTGGGCCATCGCCAAAACTTTGCCCACTAAAATATGAAAGACTGCCAGTTCTCTACCACGGCTGCGGCATAGGTGGCCATCTAGTCTCTTCCTGCACAACTTTTAAGTTATTAGACTCAACAAAATTACAATACGGAGACCGGCTCGCTATACACCTCCTAGGTCAAAAGGAGGACCTGCCTAATTGAAAGGATGTATACGCTATCATGATGTCGAAGCATCTTCCAAGCCCCCCAAAATCATCTATGCTATACTATTTTTCCTACTAATTTATTATCATTATATACTCATTGAGAATATAATTTCTTGAATTTTGTATACAGATAAGGGTAAAGATTTGCCGATCTCTAACCTTGAAGTCAATTCATTGAACCCTGGTATTTTATCTTCAGTCCTAAATAATTACCTTGGTTCTACCTTGCTTGATCTGACTATCTTTTGGTTTTCAGATAAAAGAACGGAAGTACCGATCCATAATGCCGAGAACTCGATAGATACTGAGTCCTATAGCACTTCTCCTACCACCAGAGCTGCTATGGCGGTAAAAATCTGGTTTCAACTGTTGATCCAAGCCCTCTAGCCATTGGGTCGTCTGGCTCGGCTGTTGAAACAACAAAAGTTGTGACTGCTGTTACCATTTCGGTTCAAGCAGTCCCCCTCATCACCATTCCAGTCGAGGGTAGTGGCATTGTGGCCACGGTAATCTCGGCTCTTGAACAGGAAATGAGTAAGCCAGCAAATTTCATATCAACAACTATGCTCTCTGCATTTGATGATTGGTTAACTAAACAACCACAATCCGCAGCTCCCACCATCAAAGGTCAAGCAGATTTGACTTCTCGCAGTAATAAAAGATGTTCTCCACTCGTTGAAGCTGTCAAGGCTAAGAAGCTTCGCTCTTCACCCCTACCAAGATTAACAAAGCTGGGATGAGCGGTGGGAAAAACTCTCCGATGGAGGTTGATGTTCAACCTCGCCAAGGAAAATGAAAATATTATGTTGGAACTGTTGGGGTCTTGGTAAAGCCCAGGCAGTTCAAGACTTAGGATGAGTAGTCGCTAAATTTAATGTGGATCTGTTATTCCCAAGGGAAACTCGTCTTAACAAATTTTTTAGTGAACGTCTGCGTATCTCTCTTAACATGAACTATTGTATCTATGTTGACAACAGTCTAACTTGTTCTGGAATAATTCTATTATGGAATAATAATATTAATGTTAATTTACTTCGTACTCGAATCATCATATCGATGCTATTATTCAGTCCAATTCATCTCAATTTCATTTTTCTAGAATTTACAGTTACTTTGAAACAAACCAAAAAACAAAAACTTGGGAGCTCATTGATACTTTAAGATCATCCTCGCCCCTTCCCTGGCTAATTGGGGGAGATTTGAATGAAATCTTGTCTGATAATGAAAAACAAGGTGGATGCCGACGAGCTAGATCACAAATTAACAACTTTCGGGATTGCTTATACCGTAATAATTTATTTGACTGCAAACCGTCCAAAGGTTGGTTTACTTTGACTAAATCGGGCCCTATAAATCCGACAATATATGAGAATCTTGATCGTTTTGTTGCAACTTCGGCATGGTTCACTACCCATAATGATTATAGGGCATCTTTCGAATATCATGTGAACTCTGACCACTATTTCATTATTATAGAAACGGACATACGTAGTTATGATCCTCTTATGGCTCGTGTTGATCACTTTCGTTTTGAAAATTGTTGGAAAAATAAATTCTATTGCATATCCCTAGTCCAAAATACTTGGTTCACGACCTCTGGATCTGTGGTTAACAAACTACAAGCTGTTGAAGCTAGTCTTAAAGATTGGCAGGCACAACAATGCAACAACTCTCGTATCCGCATCGCATATTTGAACAAACAAATCAATTCATGTCTTCTACGAAGACTCTCTACTACTGAGGAGGAAACTTTTTTGGCAGCTAAAGTAGAACTTCGTCATCTGCTCGATTCCCAAGAAGCTTATTGGGCTCAACGTTCATGAATTTCCTGGCTAGCTCAGAGTGCTAAGAACACGTCTTTCTTCTATGCTTGATCCAACAGAAGGAGAAAGAAGAATAAAATTAGGGGCTTATATGACTCCTTTAATGTATGGAGAGATACTAAGGAAGATGTCAGGGGAATTGTCACTGATTACTTTCAAGGACTATTTACCACATCCGAACCATCAATCTCGCCGAGGATCCTTGACAACATTACTTCCTCTATAATGTTGAAAATGAATGTTGCCCTGACTAGGCCATTCACAGAGGATGAAATATTCAATACCTTTCGTGAAATTAATCCACAAAAGCCCCAGGCCATGACAGGCTCTCAAGCGGATTTTACCGTCAGCATTGAGACACTATTGAACAAGATGTAATTAATCTTTGCCTGGCTCTTCTATCCGGTGAAGCGGACATGGCTACAGTAAATAGAATTGTGTTGGTCCTTATCCCAAAGGTTAAAGACCCTACTACTATGAGACAGCTACGCCCAATCAGCCTCTGCACTATTATATATAAAATCATCTCTAAGGTGCTCGTTAACCGAATGAATCGATAATTCAATTTTGTATCAGTGCCATTCAGGCTGCTTTTGTTAAAGGTAGGACCATCACCGATAATATCTTAATTTCCCATGAATTGGTTCACTCTATCAATTCTGGGGGATCAAGCCTTTTTCAAGGAGCTGCATGAAATTAGACATGGAGAAAGCCTTTGATCATGTAGAGTGGTCTTTCCTTCCGCAGATTATGCTCAAAATGGGGTTCACAGTTTCTTGTGTTGATATCATCATGAGATGTATCTCTTATGTCTCCGTTACTGCTCGGGTAAACGGCTCACTCTCGCTAGTGTTCTATCCCTAACGCGACTTAAGACAGGGTGACCCTCTTTCCCCGTTCTTATTTCTTATTTGTACTCGAGTTCTATCAGCTACTCTCCTCACCGAGCAACAGACATGTAGACTCTTGGGCCTTTGCGCTAGTCGTCACGGGCCTCATGTGAATCACCTGCTATTTGCCGATGATAGCATGATCTTTATTCGTAATGACATTACACACGCTTCCCACTTAAAAGATATCTTACATCTATACGCCTTTTCCTCTGGTCAAGCAATAAACTTTGACAAATCAACGATCTTTTTTAGCCTAAAAACTTATCCCGACCATAAGTAGGCAATTCATGATATACTTCGGGCCCGAGAAGTTGAGGACCCATCGATCTACCTTGGAGTTCCACTTCTTATTCAGAAAATAAAACTACATCGCTTGGTTTTCCTAGGGATAAGGTTAATCCGCGTATGTCTAATTGGGACAAAAACCTTCTCTCGTACAGTGGTCGATAGGTTTTTATCAAGTCTGTTGTTGCGCGTAATAAGTGCTACACAATTGTGCAAGTATACACGTTGCAAGTTATATTATAAAAGATATCGTCTCCACAGGGATTGGTGCCACTTCAAGAATCTAGTCTCTTGCACTGTGAAAAGTAAAAACACAAATAAAGGATTATAGGAGTTTAACTAATAACTAAACTAGAAAGCAATAAAGTAAAAGAAAAGATGAGATCAAATGAGAGAGAGATAGGCCATGTTATCGTGAGTTGAGGTGTGATAGCCGATTGGATCGTCTTGGTAAAAGAGTGCACGGGCAACTCAGTTGCCATGGCAACTTGCACAACGGGGTTGCCTTGGCAACTAATCGATGGTTTCCTGGGCGACTGGGCAGCAACCTTCAAGGTTTGGCAGAGCGTTCTTCAATGGTTTCTTCGTATCTCTAAGTCTAAACTCTAGCTACTTGTGCATGCCTTGATAATACATCCCTGCGTCAATTAAGGGTGAACAACAACCAATCTTTCGCTCCTCTTAGCCGTTGAAATCCTTAACTTATTCCTAAGCCGAATTAATCTTCACCATCAATAGATTGAATAAAGATCATATTCATTCGTTTCTTGAATCTAACTCTCCCAATATTAGATAAATAGATGAAATCACGAGATCCTCTCCCAATTCACTCGCAAACAAGAATAAGAACCAAGAATGAATAAACCTTGAATAGAAAAGTGCAAACTCTTATTACCTAAACAAAAACCAATAGTTTCTCACAACCACAAAACACAATAACCATAGACAAATAGATTTAGTTCATGGCTAGGTTCCAAAGAAACACAAGATAAATAATCCCTAGCATGAACCCAATCGAACAAGAAAGAAAAGGATGAAGAAGGAGGCTTGTCGAAATCCTCCTTGCCCTAGATGCTTGTCAAAAATTCTCTCCTCTTGCCCTCCTTGGACTTGTCGAAATTCCCCTCTCTTTGCTCTCTATGGATTGTCGAAATCTCCATCTTATTTATAGGGCTAGGCCAAAGTCCTTCTTTGAGGAGGAAGTTAAGTTGGAATTAAATTATCTTTAAAGAATATAATTCTTTATTATAATTATATTCCTACTAGAACTTCTCCTATCTTCTTAGAATTTAATTCTTCTTTAATCTCTGCATGGAAATCAAATTCCTTTGGGTTTGGGCTTTGCTCCATGTCATCTTGGGCTTGTCTAGTCATCAATTTTGACTACCATATCACCTTTGCTCTTGTCGACAATTGCCATGGCAACTGGCTCGGTGTCTCCTTCATGCATTGCCCTGGCAACTAGCTCGGCGTCTCCTTCATGTATTGCCCTGACAACTAGCTCTAGCCTTGCTTTGGCAAGTGATCCTGCACATACACACAAAACACACCAAAGCAGCATCTTTTCCCACAAAAACTACCAAGTTATGTAATCAAGCTCAACGATGGAAGGAAACATGGATTAATGCATGAATGGCTAATTATGCAACTAATATGGGCCTAAGTCTAACAATAATATGAGTGAAAATGGTAAGAAAAATAGTACTTTTGAACACTTATCACACCCCCAAACTCGAACTATTGCTTGTTCTCAAGCAATGCAAACTCATAATTACCTGCTAAGACTTCAATTTTCACAAACTTAGCTTTGAACTTGATTTCAATTCTCTGAACCGGGGCACAAAGTATGATTGGCTTTTTATTTTTCGGAAAACTTAGGAATTACTCGGAATCAAACTATAATGCTTGTGAGTGTGTGCGGAGTTGTGTGCAAGTTGATTTTTCGGATTCTATGCAAACAATAGGTTTTCAAATTACTTTATTGGGTTATTTTTAACACGTTTTAACTAGAGCCAGTTTTGGGCACCTCTAGTGTTTTGTTTTTAGTTTTCTTAAGTTAACTTATTCGACTAGAGCCGGTTTCGGGCACCTCTAGTTATAAATTTTTTTAACACATACTAGAGCCAGTTTCAGGCACCTCTAGTGATAAATTTTTAGCACATGCTAGAGCCAATTTCGGGCACCTCTAGCATTCATCCAATTTTTATTCTAATCCCCTAATTTTTTAATTATCAACCTAAGTTTACTAGAATTCCTTAAATCAATCAAACCACAACAGTGTTTCATCAAATTTAGCATCATAGTAAAATTCTAAGTTTTTCCATGGTTATCCTAGAATAAAAATTCTATCAATTAAGTTCATCGGCAAAGTCATCATCGGATATTCATCAAATCTAAGCAATTCTTGTTCCAATTAAAGGCATGGCAAGCAATTTATGTATCCTAAATGTAATACTTAAGATGAATGTAACTAAACATGGTAACTACTAATAACAATCCCCCCCAAACTCGAGTGAGGCATTGTCGCCTTAGGTGGCTTGCCAATGGGTGCAAAAGTGCTTCAAAGTGTCCCGGGGTTGATGGCCGAGTTGCCCGGGCGTTAGGTGCTTGGGCATTTTGGATTGCCGGGGCGACAGAAGTTGCAAAGATTAGGAATTAAGCAAGGGAAGAAGAGAGAACCCTTATATTTTGAGCTGCATACAAAAATCTCATCACAAATAATTTTTCCAATGTTAATGATGCGATTATGCAAAATAGAATGTATGAGCAAAAGACATGGTATATCAATGGTAGTATTGTGTGTGGTGGGCATTAAAGAAGTTTTAACAAACTTATTCCATAGTTTTGCCTCTGGTTTAAGCCGAAGGTGATTTACCGTGCCCTTGTATTTACCGTCGTTCCAATGAGTTCCCGGTTGAGTGAGTTCTTGAAGCACCTTGTCGAGTTGCTTGGGAGTGATTTGATCAACGAAGGCTTGATGCTCGTCCTTCTCAATGTAAAGCCCGTAAAAGGTGTTGACGTTTTTGGGACTTATGAGTATGGCCTTGTCACGAACAAAAACATAAGGATTATCCGGGTTAGGTGAGTGAGCATAGAATTCTCTTACCCATGAGATGTTGCCCAGTTCCGGTTGATGGCAAAATATTTTCCACTTTTGATGTGCAATCCTCTAGAAGATGAATGGTTCAAGGCCGAAATCTTGATGAGAGTTGGAGTATTCAAAGCCTTGTTCTTCATGAATCTTCCGTCTTTCAAACTTGGATTGAAATCTTTCTTGAACCACCGGTGTAGCAAACTTCTTGTATCTTGGTTCTTTGGAGGAACTTGGATGAACTAAAAATTTAATCTTGGATGCCATGGATGATCTTGGTTGTGAGTTTTGTAAAAACAAAGAAAAGAAAAGAAACTAAAAAGTTGCAAGATAGAAAGTAGGAATAGGTTAAGGGTGATGGGTTTTATAGAAAAGATAGGTGGGTGGGATTAGGGGAAAACGAAAAAGGGTTTAGGGTGAGGGAGAAGTTGACGACAAAGGGTTGTGATTAGGGTGAATTGGAGGCTTTATATAAGCCTTAGATTCAGCCCATTAGTTTCCTTGTTGAAGATGTTTTCCTACTTGGATTAAAATTCCTCTTTATCTTGAACTTTTTTCCTACAATTAAAAGACAAATCAAATAAGGATTAAAATTAAAGATAAACTAATAAAGAAAATAAATAAATAAGTGTAATAGGATTCTTAAACTTAAATAAAAAAATATATCCTAAAGAAAATTACTAATAATCAGAAATATATAAAAAAATAAAATAAAAATAATAAAAATAATAAAAGAGAAATAAATAAATAAATAAAAATAAAAATAAAAATGTGCTAAAAAAAAGAAGAGCATGCTCATGCATCTCCTAAGTTGACCACTTCCTTGTTACGTTCCACATGGGCACCATTGTAGTGCTTCAATCTTTGTCCATTAACTTTGAATTCATGGTTTGTCAGAGATGGACTTGATTATCACAGCACCATGGGAGAATGGTTTGACGACTTCGAATGGTCCCGACCATCTTGATTTCAGCTTTCCCGGGAAAAGTTTTAGCCGAGAATTGAATAGGAGAACTAGTTGCCCTGGCGTGAATTATTGTGGCAATAGTTTCTTGTCATGCCATCGCTTTGTTTTCTCCTTGTAGATTCATGCATTGTTATAGGCGAGTGCACGGAATTCTTCTATCTCGTTGAGATCCATCAAACGCTTTTGTCTAGCACTTTCCCAATCCATATTCACGGTCTTGATTGCCCAGTATGCCTTGTGTTCGATTTCCACTGGTAGATGACATGTTTTGCCATAGACAAGTCGGAAGGGGGACATACCTAAGGGTGTTTTGAATGCAGTGCATGCCCAAAGTGCGTCATTTAGTCTTAATGACCAATCCTTCCTAGAGGGATTTACAACTTTCTCGAGTATTCCCTTCAACTCCCGGTTGGAAATTTCTGCTTGCCCGTTGGTTTGTGGGCGATATGCCTTGGCGATCTTGTGTGATATGCCGAAGCGTTGTAACATCTTGGCAATTAGTCTGTTGTCAAAATGCTTGCCTTCGTCACTGATAATTGCTCTCGGCATCCCAAACCGTGTAAATATGTTTTTCTGCAAGAATCGTTGCACGGTCTTGGAATCATTGTTCGGAACTGCAGCTGCCTCAACCCATTTAGACACGTAGTCGACGGCAAGTAAAATGTAGAGGTTGCCGAATGAAGATGGGAAAGGTCCCATAAAATCGATCGCCAACACATCGAACAATTCCACCTCGATGATGTTCTGGAGTGGCATCTCATGTCGTCTAGAGATATTGCCTGTCCTCTGGCAACGATCACATTGCTTGTAAAAGTCTTGGGCATCTTTGTACAATGTTGGCCAATACAAATCGGATTGCAAAACTTTGGTCGCGATACGAGTTCCTCCAAAATGTCCTCCATAGGGTGAAGAATGACATTGCCAGAGTACGTTCTGTTGCTCTTCTTCAGGGACACATCGGCGTATAACCTGATCTGCACATTGTTTAAACAAAAGAGGCTCGTCCCAAAAGTAATGCTTAGCATGATGGCGGAACCGCTTCTTCCCTTGGTGAGTAATGCCATAAGGTAAAGTACCACAAACAAGGAAATTAACTAAATCTGTGTACCATGGTATTGTCGAGGCATGTGCTGTCGTGGCGGCTGCTCCCAAAATTGCCGAGGCATCGAGGGTTGCCGAGGCATGCGCGTCTATGGTTACCGAGGCATTGAGGGTCGCCGAGGCATGGCCGTCCATGGTTGCCGAGGCAACTAAAAGTTGTTCATCCGGGAATGCATCGCATATCTCTAGATCTGCGTCCTCCTCCCTATTTCGTTCCAAACGTGATAAGTGATCGGCCACTTGATTTTCTGTTCCTTTCCTGTCCTTAATTTTAGTATCAAATTCTTGTAAAAGTAATATCCAATGAATCAAACGAGGTTTGGCATCCTTTTTAGCAAATAGATATTTGATTGCCGAATGGTCCGTATGAACAATTACCTTTGTACCAATCAAATAGGATCGAAACTTGTCAAATGCGAAAACTACAACTAGTAACTCTTTCTCCGTTGTTGTGTAATTCATTTGAGCACTATTAAGAGTTTTACTAGCGTAGTATATCACATGGAAGGTCTTACCTGTGCGTTGGCCTAGGACTGCTCCTACCGCGAAATCACTTGCATCACACATTAGCTCAAAAGGTAGCGTCAATCTGGTGGAACGACAAAGGGTGCCGAGGCAAGCCTTTTCTTTAGGGTTTCAAATGCTTGGGTGCAAGAATCATCAAAATCGAAGACTTTATCCTGTTCAAGTAGATTACACAAGGGTTTAGTGATTTTAGAAAAATTATGAATGAACCTCCTGTAAAAACCTGTATGTCCGAGAAAACTTCGAATTCCTTTAACCGAACTTGGTGACTTCGAATTCCTTTAACCGAACTTGGTGGGGGTAATCTCTCGATCACGTCCACCTTGGCTTTGTCTACTTCAATTCCCTTGGATGAAATCTTGTGGCCGAGCACTATTCCTTCATCTACCATAAAATGGCATTTCTCCCAATTGAGTACTAAATCAGTTTCTACACATCTTGCCAACACCCTCTCTAAATTGCCGAGACAGCTGTCGAAGTCATTAACAAAAACAGAAAAATCATCCATGAAGATCTCAAGGAAGTCTTCGACCATGTCTGAAAAGAGTGCCATCATGCATCTTTGGAAGGTTTTCGGGGCGTTACACAATCCGAACAGTATCCTTCGAAAGGCATAAGTACCGTATGGGCATGTGAAGGTTGTCTTTTCTTGATCTTCTGGTGCAATGGCAATTTGATTGTAACCTGAATAACCATCAAGAAAACAATAAAAGGGTTTACCTGCAAGACGGTCAAGCATTTGATCAATAAAGGGTAAAGGGAAGTGATCTTTCTAATAAAGGCTTTGTTTAGCTTTCGATAATCCATACAAACCCTCCAACCAGTCACAACCTTGGTTGGAATGAGTTCATTGTTTTCATTACTTACCACCGTTATACCTCCCTTTTTCGGTACGCATTGTACCGGACTTACCCATGTACTATCAGAGAGGGTATATAATGTCGGCGTCAAGCCACTTGATGATTTCTTTCATTACAACCCCTTTCATGGCATGATTCAGTCTCATCTGGGCCTCAATTGAAGGTTTGTGATCATCTTCCAACAAAATCTTGTGCATGCACACTGCCGGGCTAATTCCCTTCAAGTCGGCAATTGTCCACCCTATTGCCTTTTTGTGTAGCTTCAACATCTTGATCAGCTTCTTTTCCTGCTCAGGCTGTAACTTAGAAGAAATAATTACAGGCAATGTATTATCGGCTCCTAAGTATGCATATTTTAGTTGCTCTGGCAATTGTTTCAACTCAAGAATCGGTGGTTCTTCAATAGAGGGTTTTTCGAGCTTACCTTCCTTACCTGAGTAATCCAGTGGTTCAAAGTATGTACCTGGTCGATTGACTAACCAATTTGCCTCTTATTGCTGTTCCTCATCGACCGGTTCTTCATACTCCTCAGGTTCCTCTTGATCGGTAATGTAGTTTCCGAGGCAACTAAATTCCTCGTCGAAGTTAAACTCTGTCGTGGAATGAAGAAGTTGGCATTCTTCTGGATCATCGGCATGCCTTAGTGTTTGGAACACATTTAGTTTAACTTGCTGGTCATTCACCCTCACTGTGAGTTCTCCCTTTTCAACATCGATCAAGGTTCTCCCTATTGCTAGGAATGGTCTCCCGAGAATGATGGGTGCATGCTCATCTGCTTCACAATCCAAGACAATAAAGTCAGCGGGAAAAATAAATTTATCAACTTTTACCAGTATGTCCTCGATTTTCCCTCTGGATGTACATAGGATCTGTCGGCTAGCTGTAGCATAACTGTTGTAGGTATTGCCTTCCCGATTCCTAGTTTCTGGAAAACTGATTTAGGCATCAAGTTTATGCTAGCCCCAAGGTCGTATAGTACTTTCCCGACATAGTGGTTTCCAATGGAACAGGGTATTGTGAAACTTCCGGGATCCTTCAACTTGGGTGGCATATGATTGTGCAATATTGCCATGCATCCCTCTGTTGCGGCAACTGTTTCAAACTCTCCTAGCCTTGTTCTCTTGGACACAATGTCTTTAAGAAACTTGGCATAGTTTGGCATTTGTTCAATTGCTTCCACCAATGACAAGTTGATGTGGACTTGCTTTAGGATATCAAGAAACTTCTTGAATTGGTATTCTTGCTTTTGTCGCTTCAACCTTTGTGGGAATGGTGGTGGAAGTAAGATATCTTCGATCCTTTCATTGGTTTGGAACTAGATTGACGGCATTGCCGGACAACTGGAGTTGCCGAGGCGTTATCAACTGGGGTTGCCGAGGCATGCTTATTGCCGGTTGCCGCGATAATTCCTGGTTCAGCATCTGAGGCTTTGCCGTGAGGTTCGTCTTGATCTTTTTGTGGAGTTTTGTTTGATGAGCGGGTTTGAGCCTCTCTAAGTTGTTGGCCACTTCTAGTGGTGATCGCCTTACATTGCTCATGGCCAGTTCCTCTTGCGACTTCAGTATCGCTAGGTAAACCTCCTTGCGGTCTAGTATTCAGATTTTGAGCAAACTGTCCGACTTGATTTTCCAATGATTTGATTGCCGCCTCTTGGTTTTGCAATCTCATCTCGGTCCTGTTAATAAAAGCATCAGTTCTTTTTATGAAATTACTATTCTCAGCCATATAAGATTCAGTTTTCATCATAAAAGCATTTAGAGAATTTTCAAAAGAACTAGATGTTGTCGGTTGTTGTTGTGACAACTGTTGCCGTGGCATATTCTGCTGGAATCCCAATGCTTGTGCATTCTGATTGTTCTAGTTTAGAGCATTGTTGGGATTACTCCATGAAAAATTTGGGTGCTTCTTCCAAGCTGGATTGTATGTATTGGACATCGCATTGTTGTTCCGATTGTAATTCCCCACATAGAAGCTAGATTCCGGATTCTGCATACATTCAGAAGAATTATGGTTATCACCACATAACTCACAAAAAGAATCCATTACCTTGACCTCATGTGTGTTGTTTGGATTTTGCATGCTCTGGACCATCTTGGTTAAAGTGGCCAATTGTGCCGAAATTGAATCTGATGATCCTAGTTCATGTATTGTGGCTTGGCGTCTAACTCCTCCTCTTCTAGTAGATGGGAATTGATAATCATTCTTGTCCAGCCTGTTTAAAATTTGCATTGCTTCCTCCGGTGACTTATCTAGGAGTATGCCGTTTGCCGAGGCATCTAGCATCATCATTGTTGGTGTATTCACGGCGTTGTAAAACATTGTTACTTGAGTCCACACCGGGAATCCATGTAGGGGGCATTTGTGTAGAAGTTCACTATATTGCTCCCAAGCCTCATACATGGATTCATCATCTGCCTGCCGAAAAGAAGTAATGTCGTTACGAAGCTTATCAATCAAATTTGTAGGATTAAATCTAGCAAGGAAATCACGACAAAGATCAGTCTAAGATGCTATGGATCCGGCAGGAATGCTATTCAACCATGCTTTCGCCCTATCCCTCAGTGAATAGGGGAATAATCTTAATCGTAATACATCGGGGGTGACTCCGTGTATCTTGAACGAGTTGCAAATCTCGAGGAAAGATTTCAGATGTTGCCGTGCATCTTCAGTTGCTGAGCCGCCAAATTGACCAATTGTGTTGATCATATTAAACATTACCGGTTTTAACTCAAAGTGTCAGCTTCAATTTCAGGTGCGACAACTCCTGGATTAAGTCCATCAAGATCTTCTTCAAGATAGTCTCGAATAGTTCTGTTTCGTGCAAGAATCACTCCTCCTCCTGCTAGAACATCTTGATTCATATTGCCGTCTTGATTAGCCATTGCTACTATTATCCTTCGTCTAAGTCTTTGTAAGGTTCGTTCGATTTCTGGATCAAAGGGATATTCTGGTGAAGTCGGTCTCGCCCTGGTCATATACCAATGCAAAACCAAAGTTTGTTAGCCCTTTGAATTTTAAACAAGAAAAGTAAAAAGAAAGTGCAAGAAAATAAAAACAAAGTCGCTATTGCCAATCCCCGGCAACGGCGCCAAAAACTTGTTGCGCGTAATAAGTGCTACGCAATTGTGCAAGTATACACGTTGCAAGTTATAGTATAAAAGATATCGTCTCCACAGGGATTGGTGCCACTTCAAGAATCTAGTCTCTTGCACTGTGAAAAGTAAAAACACAAATAAAGGATTATAGGAGTTTAACTAATAACTAAACTAGAAAGCAATAAAGTAAAAGAAAAGATTAGATCAAATGAGAGAGAGATAGGCCAGGTTATCGTGAGTTGAGGTGTGATAGCCGATTGGATCGTCTTGGTAAAAGAGTGCACGGGCAACTCAGTTGCCGTGGCAACTTGCACAACGGGGTTGCCTTGGCAACTAATCGATGGTTTCATGGGCAACTACTTGGGTGACTGGGCAGCAACCTTCAAGGTTCGGCATAGCGTTCTTCAATGGTTTCTTCTTATCCCTAAGTCGAAACTCTAGCTACTTGTGCATGCCTTGATAATACATCCATGCGTGAATCAAGGGTGAACAACAACCAATCTTGCGCTCCTCTTAGCCGTTGAAATCCTTAACTTATTCCTAAGCCGGATTAATCTTCACCATCAATAGATTGAATAAAGATCATATTCATTTGTTTCTTGAATCTAACTCTCCCAATATTAGATAAATAGATGAAATCACGAGATCCTCTCCCAATTCACTCGCAAACAAGAATAAGAACCAAGAATGAATAAACCTTGAATAGAAAAGTGCAAACTCTTATTACCTAAACAAAACCCAATAGTTTCTCACAACCACAAAACACAATAACCATAGCCAAATAGATTTAGTTCATGGCTAGGTTCCAATGAAACACAAGATAAATAATCCCTAGCATGAACCCAATCGAACAAGAAAGAAAAGGATGAAGAAGGAGACTTGTCGAAATCCTCCTTGCCCTAGATGCTTGTCGAAAATTCTCTCCTCTTGCCCTCCTTGGACTTGTCGAAATTCCCCTCTCTTTGCTCTCTATGGATTGTCGAAATCTCCATCTTATTTATAGGGCTAGGCCAAAGTCCTTCTTTGAGGAGGAAGCTAAGTTGGAATTAAATTATCTTTAAAGAATATAATTCTTTATTATAATTATATTCCTACTAGAACTTCTCCTATCTTCTTGGAATTTAATTGTTCTTTAATCTCTGCATGGAAATCAAATTCCTTTGGGTTTGGGCTTTGCTCCACGTCATCTTGGGCTTGTCTAGTCATCAATTTCGACTACCATATCACCTTTGCTCTTGTCGACAATTGCCATGGCAACTGGCTCGGCGTCTCCTTCATGCATTGCCCTGGCAACTAGCTCGACGTCTACTTCATGTATTGCCCTGGCAACTAGCTCTAGCCTTGCTTTGGCAAGTGATCCTGCACATACACACAAAACACACCAAAGCAACATCTTTTCCCACAAAAACTACCAAGTTATGTAATCAAGCTCAACGATGGAAGGAAACATGGATTAATGCATGAATGACTAATTATGCAACTAATATGGGCCTAAGTCTAACAATAATATGAGTAAAAAGGGTAAGAAAAATAGTACTTTTGAACACTTATCATTTGTGATTCAATCTTTGCCACAATACGTGATGTCTTGCTACATTCTCCCACAAAACATAATTGATGACAAGGCCAAGTCTGTCCGATGTTATTGGTGGTCTGGAAAAAGAATAAACGGGGTTGGCCTATGATCCCTTGGGACATTATTTGCTCACCAAAGTCTGTAGGGGGTGTTGGGTTTCGAGACTTGCATCTCTTTAACATAGCCTTACTTGGAAAGCAAATTTGGCGACTCATTACTAGCCTAAACTCTCTTCTTGCTCAAATTTACAAGGCAAAATATTTTCCCTCTAGGAACATTTTGAGGCTGAGCCAAATAAAAAGGACTCATTTGTATGGAAATGACTTACTGGAGTAATGATGCAACTGTGTCCTGGTTTCTTTAAGCTACCAGGGGTGAACAGTAAAATTTGTATGCACACTGACAACTAGGGGGAGTGGATGCGATCAACTTATATGGTGATTATGAGGATAATGATGAGCTTCCAGTTTGATGCCGTGACTTTATGTTATTAGGACAACCATGACGGGATGAGTCTAAAGTCTGTCTTTACTTTGATAGGGTTGATGCTGACACAGTGCTTAATGTTCCCATTATTAATGATGCCTCTGATACCGTCCTTTGGGAGAATCATGACTCTGGCATATACTCGGTTAAATCTGGATATTTATATTTATAAAGACCACATACGCCTGTTAACAGGCCCTCTCATCTTTGGAAAGTTATCTATAAACTGCTGGTCCTTCCAAAGATTCGTTCTTTTGGATGGCGGTTAGGTCATGATGCTCTCTCATCTAGGCACAACCTGCAGGCTGCAGGTATCAGCACAAGAATCTCCCCGTTGTGTCGTCAGTGTCTGGAAACTACGATCCATGCTCTACGTGACTGCCCTGGTGCATTGGAAGCACTACGTTTGGCATGCTTTCCAAACTCCCTCATTTACAGTACTTCAGCCTCCACTTTAACTTGGCTTGAGAAAGGAGCTGCATGTCTGCCGATTCAATCTCTTACGATGTTTCTTATTGTAATTTGGAACATTTGGAATAGACGAAATGATTGGGTTCATAACCATAGGCTCAAACCCCTTGGATTACTGTTATCAATTAGCAGGGACTTTTTCGTGACTACGCTGTGGCCACATTAACTGAATCATCCTCGAGGATGTCAGGAGAACCAACCCTTGCTCGCCCATGATGGCAGCCGCCTAGAGAAGGTTTCCTTAACTTTTGACCCTCTGACCAAAGTTGCTACAGTGGGAGTAGAACGTGATGCTAGTGGTATTGTGTTGGTGGTCTCGCTCAATCTTTGTCCAATTGCACAGATGCTTCCTCTGCTGAAGTGCAAGCGATTAGTGCCGACATTAGTATGGGCCATGATCGAGGTTAGTCCAGGGTTGTCATTGAGACTGACTCCGCTATAGTTGCTAACAAAATCAATCGGCAGTGTGCTAATATATCTACTTTGAGATCTCTTATTAAGCACACTCGTCTTCTGCTTGCCGACGCAGATGAGTTTAGTTTCTGTTTTGTACCTAAGATAATGAACATTGCTGCCCATACTCCTACTTCTAGGGCTTTACGGACTATGTCCTTTAATTCCTTCTCTTTGGACTATCTCGTGTATCTACATGACATTGTAACTAATGAGATTCATTCTCATCCAAGTTAATACATTTGGGTACTCTTTGCCCCTTAAGTTCTCATTTGGGACCTTGATGAGTAGAACAATTTTGTAGTTTGAAAGATTACCTGAAAATTGAGTTTCGGGGCTTGGGTTGTTGGTTTGAATATGGGCTAAGAAGTATTCAAGAGGGGTATTTTGGTAAATGGCTAAATTGGGTGGTAAGAAAGGGGGAGTCTTTATTTTCTCTGCATAATGCAGAGAATGGTGATATCATCACCTTCATCTCTTCATACTCTTTCTAAAACCCATTTTCCTCCTCCAAACACCCCAATCAAAAGGTAGAATCTTTGAGAATTGTGGGAGGAATCTCGTTTTGCCTGAGGAGGGAAGTTTGATGAGCAACAAAGGATCTACACACCAAGGTAAAGATGAGTTGAAATGGTAGAGAATAAGTTTTTGGTGGGGTTAGTGTGGATGAACGAGAATGAATCTCAGCTTTAATTCAAGGTTAGTACACTACTAACTCCTATGAATTCCTGCAACTCATTAAATTAGGCTTTGTGCATGATTTAGGTGTATTTTCTTTGTTAAGCCTTGGTTGATCTTTAATGGCAAAATGTAGATTTGGTGTTTTTAAGGCTTAAAATTAGTACAAACTCACTTAATAACTTCATAATAACTTGTAGGTTCGCTTTGAGGCTTAACCATAGGGGTTAAGGGGTTGAATGTTGAACTTCCAAACTCCAAGTTTCGAAATCTAAGTTTGAGTGTGAGGGGAGTACCAGTATGACTTCCCGTGTATCAATACTCC
>JAGYYJ010002816.1:0-55273 GCA_019671005.1 Hibiscus mutabilis
ATATTCAAACAAATAGAAATCAAACAATGGTTCTTTAAGCTATAATGAAAGTGATCCCAAGAGGCATCTAATTGTGAACCTGAGATGGAGTGGACTCAGTTTGAAGTGGAGAAGGGAAAGGGTCAGGCATGGTGTCCCAGGACAACGACAACGGGATATCATTGTTCTTATTACGCCTCATTCGATTGAAGAATGCGGGTCTAGTAGGTGTTCCGACCATTTCAGGGGTGCAGGTTAACATGGTTACGATCTCGGACATCGGCGGTCTAAAGTTCGGGTGAAGCTGAAGGCAGAAGAAGGCCACATTGATGACCCGCACCACATCTTTCTCCCCCAACGAACCATGTTGTCTCAGTCTAGGATCTACTAAATCAAGCATACGGCCTCGCTCATACAACTTCCATGCCTAGCTAGTATAAAAAAACAATCATAATTAATATGTATTCAAGATACATGCATGTACAGTAATGACTGAATCATAGGTAGAATAATAGAGATTATAATTCACTTACCCAATATAAAAACTAAGAAGGTTTACCCTGATTTCGAATAATTTGATGAATGTAAATTTATGGTTGAGATTACCACATCTTTTTTTCTTAAACTCATCTAATGGTCCTAAATTAGTGTAAAATTAAAAAAATTACATAGTGTAAGAGAATCATATCTTTATATAAAAGATTACATCGACTGGAGTAGACATTTACTCCCCTTTTATCAATAAAAATAGTTTTTTTTATAATGATTTAGCATATGATCTATTGATTGACTAATTTATATCTGAGTATTACAAAGACATGTTATGAGACGACTATTCTAACTGAGTTTTCTTGTGCACAAAGTTAGGATTCAAACTTTAGACGTTGTTTAAGGGACTTAACGCTTCATCGCTAGACCACTTAATACTTGGTATAAAAAAGGTATTTTTATTCAGAGTGGATCACTGTAAAATTCATGAGTGGCTCGAGTACCATGTATTGCAACTTGTTTGCAATTTAATCTCTAATTATAAATAAATATTAAAAGTAAACAAATTAAAAATTGCTTACATATTCAGGTAGATACTGCATTTCGGAAGGCAGGGTAAGATCAGTATTCTTCCTGCAGCTAACGATTTCAAGCACAAGAACTCCAAAGCTATAAATGTCAGCCTTTTCGGACAATTCTCCTCTAATCGCATACTCTGGAGCCGTATAACCTCTTTAACAAAATCAAACACACAAAAAGAATCATTTCATCATTATTATTAATACATTCAGGCATGGTTAAAAAATTTAAAGGATTAAGTGCAATTTATTAAAATGGGGTCTTCAATTTTTTAAAATTTATGGCGTTGTGTAGTGGTAAACTGGCTTTTAAATAAAAAATCGAGTTTAACCAGACTTAAAATCTATGAAATACAACATCACTTTGCTCTTCTGATATGCTTTATCACTAGTCCAAAACTATTTTTTTGTTTTTTCCTTGCAAGCATTTAAGTTAGTCCATTTGGGACCATTATTTTTTGAGAGTATGTATGATCGCTCTTATTGCACATGTCCAGCACCACCCTGAATACATTTATATCCGCTACCATTTAATCATAAGTTGTTCAAAAAAAGTGTAGGGGAAGAGAGGGGCTTACAAAGTGCCAGCAAATTTGGTGCTAAGATAAGATTCATCTTCAGGAAAGAACCTAGCCAGCCCAAAATCACCAATCCTGGGTTGAAACTTGTCGTCAAGAAGAATGTTGCTTGCTTTGATATCCCTATGAACAATCCTCAGATGCGAATCCTCGTGTAGGTACTGAAGCCCTCGTGCTACACCCAAGATTATCTGAAACCTGGTCTCCCAGTTCAAGAAAAGTTCCTTTGTTCCTGCATCAATTTACAAAACAACACATTTCAAAGTAAATAAAAGTAAGTATTCTCAAGTTCAATTACAAGGTTTGGGTTACACAATGCATATCAAGGCTTCGGTTGACATTAATGCCGAGTTTGATCCCTAGATAACTACTACCTCATTCCCCTTATCAAGAAAAGAACAGCATCCAACATGTTCGAATCCAAACATATTCGTGTAATCATTTTTGAGAGGTGGCATGTAATAGGTCGAAGTTTGAATTGGAATATGTGCAACCCTTCTCTTATCCGTAGACTATATAGCATTCTATGTTCAAAAAAGGGTATATCATTCCTTCATCTATGCTCATACATACATATATATGACTTGTAGAAGAAGAAGATTGGGGTGAGTTATATATACCATATACTATGTGGTCCAAGCTGCCATTTTTCATAAACTCATATACAAGTAAACGCTGAGAGCCATCGGAGCAACATCCCAGAAGGCGAACCAGGTTCTTGTGTTGGATGCTTGTGATCAACCTCACTTCTGAAAGAAACTCCGACTCTCCTTGTTGGGATCTCTCATGGGACAGTTTTTTCACAGCAACCATTCTTCCATCTTTTAGCTTTCCCTATAGAAAAAACCCAGAGAAAAAAAATGGAAAAACTCTCATTGTTTTTAAATCAGTTCCAACTTCCAAATGCATCCCAAAGCAACAAGATATATATGATTTCTTAAGGTATAAAGATATAATACTTACATTATTCATCTAGTACAACTAATCATGTTTCTCTATTGATTTTGCAAATTTTAAACTTTTAGACATGAGTACAGAAAAATATGGATCGACACCTCACTTTATAGATACATGGAAAAGAAATTAAGAGGACGAAATCCAATGTTTTCATTGTGTTGATTAAAATTTTACAATTTCTGAAGAGACTAAATCATAAAATTATCATTTGGGGGGCTAAAAAACGATTTTACTATTGTACTAATTTAAAACATTACCTTTTCTAAAGGGACTAAACAATAATTTTAACATTTTGAGACCAAGGCTCTTGCCAGCCGCATGGTGCCGTCTCTGCATATATACACACTTGGAGGATCATACATAATGATCGATCTATACTAAATTCGAAGATATGCCACGGATAAAATTATTTGTCATGCACATTATATAGTTTTATCGAAGTTCTATCATATATTTAGATGTAGGGATGAACTGAAGGAGTGTTGGAAGGAATGGTCGCACTTTTAAAATTTTCAAACTACCATATAGCTTTTGTATTTTCTTTATATTTTTTTTACATTTTCTATCGATGATCGAAGTTCAATTAGGGAAATGACACCGCCTTCTCCTCTCCTTTCCTCTTCTCTCCTTCCTTATTTCGACTACCAATTATTTGCAACATTTCATCTAAATTAGAAAGGGCAGATCGACTGAAACAGCCACCAATCATCTTAGTCCACATCTCCACCTTCACACCCCTATTTTTAATATATTTTTAACTGTTCGCATCCAGACATAAAATTTTACATCCCTTGCTACTTACATGAGCATGTCATATGTCCATATCTAAATATACATGATTTGCATATATTAAACACGAATACTAGAAAATGAGAAGTCGGGATACATCAAAGCTTGCTTACTTTGTAAACAGGCCCAAATCCACCTTTGCCAAGGAGATTATCAGGGTGAAAATTCTTGGTTGCCCTCTTCAATGTCCGGAAGTCGAAATAGAAAATACTTCGAAGGTCGCCGCTAAAGAAATCCGTGGACGCTGCAAATGACACATAAATCAAACTTCACAAACCAATAATTCCCAATGAAATAATTCATCAAACACGTTACCTGCATGCCTTTTACTCTCCGATTTAAAACTCTTATTCCCCGCCGGTCTCCAAATTTTCCAATAGATTAACACGAAAATCAACAATATAATCAGCACAACAATCCCTCCGAGGAAAAAGAACAAGGAAGAAGTCTTCATCATACACCAAAAACTCCGGTTTTCAATTACTTGACTGTTCCAATCATGGCGGAAACAAAAAACAAGAACAACCCAAGTTAACTTCTGCCAGTACCTGTCATTTTTACAAATCAGAATCCAAAAACAAACATTGGTTCATTTTCCTTTTGAAGTTCAGATGATCTTGCCTGTGACTTTGTGAAGAATGTTTCGTTGATTTCGACGTGGATTGATGGTGGATAAGAGCAAATTAAGTTGGGTTTGGCCTCGAGTTTGCCATCTTATTATTGAATTCTTTGAAATTTTCATTGGCTGAAAAAGTTAAGAGTGACAGCTGACAAGAAGCAATGTTTTCTGGTTCAAACGATTGCTTGTGGGATTTACGAATATTCTGAAAATTGCAGATTTGGTGTCTTTCTTTAGTGATAAAATAAATGAACAAAATGTCGGGAGAATCAAACAATCGGAGTGCCGGCCATTCCCCTTTCGGCTTTCGATGGATACATACACAACATTTTCTTGACTAAGCCTAGAATTTGTAGATTTTGGGATTTAAAATGCTAATAAATTATACACAAAACAATTGTTCTCTGTAGCGGTTTTCAGTAGTTAGTAATAAAAAAAAAATTTAGTTATTCGAGTTAAGGTGTCATATTTTACAATTTAAATTTTATTTGATTTTTTTTATTTGAGTCGAGTTTATGAAATTCGATTCGAGTTCGAGTCTAATCGAGTTTTTGAATTCTTATACAAATTTAATTATAATTATTTATCATGTTATAGTACAAATTGATTCAATTTCAAATGACTTTCTCTAATCATATAAGATTTGCATATATATATATATATATATATATATTTCTTCTTATGTGACATATATTTCTTCATTTTTTTTATCAGTGTATATATATTAGGAAAATTTGAGGGATTCGACTCGAACTTAAAAATCAATTCACTAATTATTAAAAATTTTAAGTTATTCGAATTTTTATTCTACAACTCAAACTTTATTTGAAATTTTTTTTATACGAGTCGAGTCAAGACGAGTCGATTTTTTTCGCATCGAGTTCAATTTTTTCTAGTCGAATCGAATTTTGTTTACCCTGAATCAAAACCTTTGTTTTCTTTTTTTCCTCTTTGTTTTCAGCTGCTTTTGCGGCGGTTTTCATGGCGGCAAGAGTCTGTCAGATACCACTGACAACGGTAGTTGAGTTCTTACGTGGGTTTGCTCACTGTACTTACAATTGTACTCCGAGGAATAATAATTACCAATGCATTTTCTGGGTTAAGCAATGGTAGTACAATACTTAAGATGATTATTAATGGTATATTTATTAAATCACAACTCAACATTATTTGTTACGGGTGATTTAAAAAAAATCTTAAATATAAGAGAGTTAATAATTAATTATATATTTTTAAGAGGCTAAAAAGTAATTTTATTATATTTTTAATCTTTTAATATATTTGTAGGAGTTATATAGATGTGTGTATTCGATCGAATTAAGTCAAGTCGAAAAATTTTGAATTAGTCGAGTTAACGAGTCCTATTTTATAACTTAAGCTTTATGTAAAAAAAAATCGATTCGAGTTTGTTCAAATTTAATTATAAACATTTATAATATTTATGTACTAATTGGTTCTAATTTAAATGACTTTCTATAACCATATACAATTTACATATGAATTATATTTTGATACACAAGCTGTGTAAAAAAAATTACACAATCCTTATTTAAAATTCAAAACCTAAATCCCAAACTCAAGCACCCTAAAACCTAAACCTTAAATCCTAAAACCTAAATTCTAGATTCTAACCATAAATCTTAAATTCTACACCCTATACCCTACACACTAAACACATAAACCCTAAACCATAACCTAAAACCTTAAACCCTAAAATTGAAAGGCTTGTGTAAACTAAAGTTTACAAAGCTTGTGTGTCAAAGTATTTTCTTTTACATATATATATATTTATTTTTTTATATGTGATATACATATGACAAATTTGAAGGACTCGCCTCAAACTTGGAAGTTGATCCACTAATTATTAAAAAAATTTGAGTTGATCAAATTTTTATTTTATAATTTAAATTTTATTTTAAAAAATTTTAAGCCGAGTCAAATTTATGAAACTATAAATCAAATTGAATTTTTCTACGTGGAATAAAAAAATTAATTTTTTTAAGTAAAATTAAGTTTTTCTCACATCTAAAAGTTATGACCCCACCGATCTCCATTGTATTATTATATCATGTTATATCATTGGACCCTCCTTACATAAACCACTCATTACAGAATTTTTCATTCCAATCAATCCATTAAATGTAACTTTTAAAAAAAGAATTTTTTAAATCAGATATGAAAAAAATAAATAAATTTTTTTTGACCCTTTTTAATACCTCTATTTATGTATTTATATTAAAGAACTAGGTTTATAGTTTAGAATTAAGATTAGGATTTAGAAAATAAGGAGTATAATGTATTTTAGGGTTTAAGATGATGGTTTATGATTTATAATTTAAGGTGTTTGGGCAAAAAAAAAATAGACACAAAAAAAGAGAAATAATTTTTATCCCGAAAAGATATGATTGTAGATTTTTTTATATCAAAGCATATATAATTTTTATTAGAAGGTAAAATCATACAATATATTATCTCATACCATCCCCAACAAGATACACACCAGCAAAAACAAACTATAAAATGGCTCGAAACAATACACACCATCATGACATCTCATATCATTCACAACATCCCTTACCACCTACATCCCCAACCCCACAGCCAAGCCAACCCCAAAAACAAGACTGCACCAAGGCACGCTACGCCTACCCTGAAACCAATAGCCACACCCTTCACTCTATTACAAACTAAAATATAACTCGAAACCATGAATTCCGATCAACACCCCCTTTCGCCAAAGATTCGCCCGTTCATTCACTTCCCGAAACACATGGTGAAAATAAGCACATGACAACTGACGATAAACCTCATCTAGTTAAATGAACCAACGCCATATAATCGCCATGGATGTCGCGACGTATGTAACACCCACCTTATGAAAACTTGCGAGTCCAATTCAATTATTATTGACAGACTAGAAATTCAAGTTGAACCACTATATCCAAAGCATATGCAATCGCTCGTAATTCTGCATTATTAGAATCCATCACCTCTAACGGACCTAAGAAAATTGCCAAAACGGTACCCTCAGCAAAACATAAAACTCCACCGCATCTAGTTGGCCCGGTTTATCACGTGCAGATCCATCAAGGTTAAATTTTAGAGTTCCGACCAATGGTGGCTGTCACACAACACCTCCCGCAACAAACTATTAGGCACACACAATCGTGGACAATCCCACCAACACGACTCAAGAATAGTAACATCCGAGAATGTTGCTTTCAACCTATACATCGTCTGCATCTTAATCAAGAAAAATATATTTCCCACCTCCAAATACTTTTTGTTAAAAATTAAATCATTTTGTGCTAACCATAACGACCAAAGCACCGCGACACATCCTACCAACCACCACCTTCTAACCATTCTCGTGAAGCATCTATGAAAACATTGCCCAAGGATCATGGTTTAACAAATGTTAAATCCCACTAGTGAAAAAAGTTCGATCATATGTACCATACAAACTCACAAGCATACAAAATATGCTCCACTTCATCGACTTCTCTACCACACCACACACAAGAAATATCAGTCCCGTCTATCTCCATCCCTCGATCTCACAACATACAGTGTCAGCAAACAAACCACAAAAAGCACTGCACCTTTGGTGGAACATCCACCTTCCAAACTAAAAATGCCTCTAATTTGTCACTCGCAAGACCAAATGTGGACGTCAAGCGTGTAAGTTCTTGAACCGAGAACACGCCATTTTGACTTGGGCACCACACTAGTTTATCCGCTCGACCCACAACCACAGTATGGCCACGCACCAGCTTCCGCAGGCTACTCAGTTGCTGCTCCTCAAATGCGTGCAAATTACTATACGTCAAATTGACAACTCCCAAACCACCCAAAGTCTTTGGTCGACACACCAAAAACCAATTGACACGGCTCATTTTTTTTTTCATATCAGAATCCCCTATAAGAAGCCCGACGAATCTGATCTATCTTCGTAATTATACCTTTAGGGACAACAAACCCACCCATGTAATACAATAGTAAAGAAGACAATACCGAGTTCACCAATATCAATCGAGCAACAAATGAAAGTGATCCCCGCTTCTACCCGCAAGACGTGTTCTGAACCGTTGTATTACCAGTTCCCATACCTCTAAACTGCGCGGATTAGCACTTATTGGCAGCTCAAGATACTTGAACGATAACTCACCTATCTCACATCCTAATATCTCAGCCATAGTCCTGATTACTGCATCCTCAACCCCTATAGCATATAAACAAGATTTGGAAAAATTAATTTCCAGCCCAAAGCAATATTGAAAGCATGTGAGGACTCTTTTAATATTTTGCGCTTCATCCACATCCCCATCTAAAAATAATATAGTATCGTCCGCAAACTGTAGATGGGTTAGGAAAAAATCAGGAACCACCGATACACCTTTAAGTAATTCATCCCGTACAACTTCAACAATAAATTGATGAAGAGCTTCCACAACAATCACAAACACCAACGGGGATAAAGGGTCACCCTGTCTAACACCACGCTGCATCCTAAACTCCCTAGTCGCAGTACCATTCAATAATATAGATAGGCGAGCCGTCCGATACACGTTCTCATCCATTGTTGCCTACGCTCCTTACATCCAATTCGACATAACAAATGATCAATAAATGCCCAATTAATACAATCGTAAGTCAATTTTCAGCAGCACCCCTCCTTCGCCTTGTGGCATATGTTTCAACGAATGCACAACTTCATTCGCTAATAAAATGCCATCCACAATTTGTCTCCCACGAACAAAAGCATATTGAGTATCGCTAATTACCTCCCAAAAATTACCTGAAAACACATGGCCAACACTTTCGCAACTATTTTATAAATTGAACTCAACAAACATATCGACTTAAAATCCCTAATTTTTCGCGGTTGATCTTTCTTAGGGATGAGCACCACAAAACTCGAGTTAACTCCGTTCGAAAATACTCCCGATTGAAAAAAATCATGAAATATTTTCATCAAGTCTTCTTTAACAAATGCCCAGCCTTTTTTGTAAAATTCAAAACTAAAATTATCCGGTCCGGGCACTTTCGACCCATCGCTATTCCATATAACGTGATGAACCTCTTCCTCTGTGAATGGTGCTTCTAAAAGCTGATTATGGACTGTCGATATCATTTAAAAATCCCCCAATTTCACACGAACCAGCCAACTTCTTTTGTGAAAAATGCTTGCGGAACTCTTCACCGACATGATGTTTCAATTTATTTGGACATGTAGTCCATTTCCCTTTCACATATAGACCCCGAATATGATTTCGCATGCCCCTAATCTTTTCCGTTCGCTGAAAATAACCTGTGTTACGTTTCTCCACCTTTAACCAAAGACTTGATAAAAAAAATTAACATAAAAAATAGGTAAAATTGATGATTTTTATTGGTTGAGATTATAATTTATGAGATGAAAATAGTTTATAATATAATTTTTGACTCAAAAATTCGAATGAATGAATTTTCAAAATTGAAGTGTTTTTGATTTTTTTTACTTAATTTTTTTATTTCACAATAAAATAAAGAATGAAGACTCATTTATCGAAATTAATATATCAAAAATAGATAGAATTTTCATAACAACATTTATATTTTTTCAGTTTCCTTAAACTCAAAGAAAAGAAGAAGATAGCTAATTCATTATTTACTGATTACAAAACATTTAAACAGGTAAAAAGACCACAATATTGTGGTTGAATTTTTTCTCCTCAAAATATGATTCATGACAGATTATTTTTAGAATTATGATTGTTTACTATTCAAGTCAAAAGTCGGAGGAAAAACAATTCGACTTTAAACAATATTTTGTCGAGAAAATAATAAACAAATAAACTCGGAAGGTGAACAATCCGACTTTAAACAGTGTCAAGAATTTTTTAATATTTTCTGGTAAAATACTGTTCAAAGACGAAGAGAAATCAATTTGATTTCTAATTTTTACAATAAATAATAATAGTTTAAAAAATAATTTGATGGAACCATATTTTAGGAAAAAAATTGAACCACAATATTATAGTCTTTTTTTTTCCCATTTAAACACATAAAAATATAAAGTTAAAATTTTATATAAAATAAAGAAAATATAAATTGCGGGATTTACGCATGTGATTTGGGTTCGATGACAGCGCAACTGCAGAGGAAAACGGCGACGACACGTCTCTCTCTCTCTTTCTCACGCAATTGTTTTTTTTTTTTTTGAATTTTGAATTTTGTATACACTTTTTTGTTTGTTTAATATTCCATATATATACTAAGAAGACTGTCTACTTGGACACTGCACTTCCCATTTCTGTTGGTAACCGCAGCTGCATGCATTTTGGCCTTCTTCTCTGTGAATCTGCTCAACGCTGCTTTTTTTCTAATTGAATTCCGACTAGGTTTTGTAGAGGAGCAGGGGAATTGAAAATGTGGAAGCTGAAAATCGCCGAAGGAGGGAATCCATGGCTGAGGTCGGTGAACAATCACGTGGGGAGACAGATTTGGGAGTTCGATCCCGACCTTGGATCGCCGGAGGAGTTGATGGAGATCGAGAAAGCTCGCCTCAACTTCACCAACAATCGATTGAAAAAGAAGCACAGCTCCGATCTACTAATGCGCTTGCAGGTATTTCGGTACGCATTCGTTGTCTTTAGTTTTCTTATGTATTTCTCATTGATTCCGATAAGACGATAATAGTAACGTGTTAGGTAGTAGTACTATTGAAATTCCACCGTTTCTCATTAATTGCCCCACTTGCTTTTTTACTATTTTTGTGGTGAGAACTTATGTTTTGATAATTGTTTCTTAATCCTGTATAGAAGCAATCAAACTGCTACCAAACATCAGTCAATGAACAATCGGCAAACAATCTATGCAAAATGTTACGAAGTGCAGTGTTAATAGTGTCTGCTTTGATATTATTAAGATCGCAGTCTCTTTAATCCTTCCCAGCAGCCTGATTGTGACTGTTATCAGTGCCTTTCCTTTGATGTTGCAAACAGCCAAGCGTAATTTCTCATAAATCTTGATAATCTACCACTTGGTTATTAGATAGGTTTGAACTTTGAACTTAAGATCTACTGCTTGTAGTGATCGAGTATTTCAAGCCTCTGGGGCTAGAAAAAATTTATGGGAAATGAATAGACAGCTTGTTTGAGAACGGTAAAAATCTCCTATATAATTGCATGGATTCCAATTCTTCAAGAGCTGATGGATTTGTAGTAAGATTATTGTCGGCATGTAAAGTTGTTAGTAATGGATGTGTAATGTGTTTTTTAGTAAAATATTTTTTCAACTTCCTGAGGAGATAAAATTATTAATCATTTTACAGTCATTTTCCCCTCAGATTATATAATGGGAGCTTTTGGTAGCATTTTTCTTTATGAATGATGCGGTTAATGAAATTTTAATGTTTTAATATCGCCTGTCTTTTCCTTTCAGTTTTAGGTTAGAAACTCTTCATAGCTCTCCTGATTCTGTACTGTTATTTGGATTTTTAATATTTCAGCTTTTAGTTACAAATTATGCATAATGTTCTCGGTTTATTATTTGATCTTTTCCCCCTCCATAATACAGCTTTCGAAGGAGAACCCAGTATCTGAGGTTTTGCCTCAGGACAAAGTTGTGGAACCAGAAAATGTTACCGAAGGAATGGTCACCAATACGTTACGAAGAGCTATAAATTTTCATTCATCTCTCCAGGCCCATGATGGGCATTGGCCAGGTGATTATGGAGGTCCCATGTTTCTTATGCCTGGGTTGGTAAGTGCCGACTTTTAGATGGAAGTGTTCCTGATAACATCAGTTTGATTTATATTGTCTTACATGGATGGTCAAAAGTTTTCTGTTTACCTTACCTAAATTTTATTATTAAAATGTGTTACAATTTTAAAATAACTTACTATGCAGGCGTGATATATATTTATGTTTTGTTCATGTCATGCATCAGGTAATTACTCTGTCTATTACTGGGGCACTGAATGCAGTCTTATCAGAAGAGCATAAGAAGGAGATGATTCGCTACCTCTATAATCATCAGGCAATTCAAATCTCTTTCATGTTGCTCTTTTACCAAGTTAAATAGCTCCTCAAGTTTTTGTGTCGAGTGTTTTGCTTCTATTTCTTATTGCACTCCGGCTGTATAGTTTGTGAACTATGGTTTTGCATATGCAATTGCAGAATGAAGATGGTGGATGGGGCTTACACATTGAGGGCCCAAGTACAATGTTTGGTTCTGGCTTGACTTATGTCACTTTAAGATTGCTTGGTGAAGGACCTAATGATGGGCAAGGGGCAATGGAGAGAGGAAGAGATTGGATTTTGAACCATGGTGGTGCTACTGAAATAACATCATGGGGGAAAATGTGGCTTTCAGTTCAGAACCTAACCCTTTTTATGTTGGTTTCAGTGTTTGATTTAGTGTTTTCGCTATTCACATAGGATCAGTTTGATAATAGTTGCATGCAATTCTTGGTGGCAATAGGTGCTTGGAGCCTTTGAATGGTCTGGAAATAATCCCTTGCCACCTGAGATATGGCTTCTCCCTTATATGCTCCCATTTCAACCAGGTTCTTGTCCTTTCATTTCCATCCAGAAACTTTCTTGAATTTGCATTCTTATCAATTCTCTCCCAAAGAGGATAAAAGAATATGTTTCTTTTTCCCTCGACATCAGGAAGGATGTGGTGTCACTGCCGGATGGTCTATTTGCCTATGTCTTATTTATATGGGAAGAGGTTTGTTGGCCCCATCACACCAACAGTTTTGGCTTTGAGGAAGGAGCTTTATACTATTCCATACCATGAAATAGATTGGAATCGAGCACGAAATGCATGTGCAAAGGTTAGTGAAATTGATAGTTTAATGTAAATGGTCTGCGTCTAACATGTAGATACTTCTATAAATGATTTTAGAATCAGAGCAAAACCAACATGAGCTCTTGTAGATATTCATTTAGCATGAAGAACCTATCACTTTTTTCTTGCAGGAAGATTTGTACTACCCTCACCCATTGCTGCAGGATATTCTTTGGGGATCACTTCACAAAATTGTCGAACCTATCCTAATGTGTTGGCCCGGAAAGAAGTTGAGAGAAAAGGCAGTTCAAACTGCGATAGAGCACATACACTATGAAGATGAGAATACTCGTTACATCTGCATTGGGCCTGTAAACAAGGTGTGCAAAGACAAGCAAACTCATAAATCTGAATAAATAATTAAATAAGCTATTCTTATACATCTTTTTTTGCATATTTCTCTGGTGTGTCCCAGGTCTTTCAGAATTCAGATTACCATGCAAGTTTTAATTCTTTTTTTCTCTGATATTTTTCATAATGTATATGACGTGATTACTCTGTACCAAATAAAGTCCATGCAATTATTCTGTAATTTTTTTGCTTATTTAATTTTATTTGTTTTGCTTCGGGATATCTATTTTGCTGATAATAGGTTTTAAACATGCTTTGCTGTTGGGTGGAAGACCCAAATTCAGAGGCGTTCAAGTTGCATCTTCCTAGACTTTATGATTATCTATGGGTTGCTGAAGATGGCATGAAAATGCAGGTGAGTATGGCATCTCATCCTTTTTAGTTGATAATAGCCTTGATCACCATCCATCAAATAAGAAAATCTATTTACCAAATTTGTGGCTAATCTTGAACTGTTGATATCTGAGGTGGCTTCCATTTCATTTGGAAAATATAACTGGTGCTGTATAAATAATGTTCTGCTAATCTATGCACTGCAATTGTGTCTATGTTTTGGGTTTTACATTTTTATTGCTTTTGCAATATCTTAATGACCAATTTATTGTGTGGGCATAATGATCTTGTTGCAGGGTTACAATGGGAGTCAACTATGGGACACTGCGTTTGCAGTTCAAGCAATTCTTTCAACCAACCTTACTGAAGAGTACAGTTCAACTTTGAGGAAAGCGAACACGTACTTAAGGAACACACAGGTCGTTTATATTTTGGAAACGTATTGGAGTTTATTCATTTGGGAGACTGCTTGCTATTGTACCTTTATATGTTCTTTTCTTTATTTTGAAGGTTCAAGAAGATTGCCCTGGGGATCTTAACTTTTGGTACCGTCACATTTCCAAAGGTGCTTGGCCTTTTTCAACCGCAGATCACGGATGGCCCATTTCCGATTGCACAGCAGAGGGATTAAAAGTAAGTAGTTGAATTCAGAGAATTTTCCTCATTATGTTTTCTTAACATTTTGCCTTCCTCCAGGCTGTTCTTTTATTATCAAAAATATCCCCAGAGATTGTTGGAGAACCATTGGAAGCAAATCGGTTATATGATGCTGTAAATGTTATCCTTTCACTTCAGGTAATTAATTTTCTGGTTATGATCAACTGAATAAATATATTTATCTCTGGACACACATGCACTGCTGTCGCAAAGATGCTATTTGATAAACCATTGAAAGATTTCATTTTTATCCTTTTAAATTCAACATGGTTACACATATCACATATGAAGACCATCTAATGGAATAATTTCAATAGGAAGTGTAAAAGCATTTAGACTCCACTTAATGCATTCAATGAAATTTATTTACTTCATACTAAATGTATACTCTTTATAAAGCATATATATGTGTGTGTGTGTGTGTGTGTGTTCTGAGAAGGATTTTATAATGTTGGTATTTTCAACATTGAGGTAAACATGAAGTAGGGATTACAGAAACCAAAAACAACAATAAATACTTTCTAAGCATGAGTAATGAAAGAGATAGTTTTAGCACCTTTTTTGGAACAAATATTGTTTTAGCACTTGTTAGTTTCTAAATCGTGGAATACACTTTATGACATATAACCCAGTGTTTTCGTTTTCTATTCTACCTAACATCTCGACAACCCTCTGAAACTCTCCCAAAAAACCTTCTCTCTTTTGTGACTCTAAAGGCTAAGGCTCCCCCCAATGCAACAGAGTTGGGAGAGAAGATAGTAGAATGGATGGAAAAAAAGAACAGTGAGAGATATATGAGAGAGTAAACAAGGTAAAAAGAGACAAATTTTGTAATATCACAACATCCAAAGCTGAATAAAAGTGACATTAGTAAATATATTGTTACAACCATGTGACCCTAGCCCACAATAGATAATCATAATCATATTTTAAACCATGATAAACCCCCTCCCACCTTGGTCGATCTAGTTTTATTTTGAGATTGGTGTTGTTAATATTTATTAAATTTTGTTTTCATATCTTTGCAGAATGCAGAGGGTGGCTTTGCAACATATGAGCTCACAAGATCATACCCTTGGTTGGAGGTATCCCTTGTTACTCTTTTATGCCACTAGTTTGCAACAAAATTTTTACTTAATTTTACATTTTGTGAAACATCAAACCTTAATTAACTAAAACCTGGAACTAAATAGCTTGCTATAATATCTGAAATTATAAGATTGAATCTGTTATGCATTTCATGAATAAAACAGAAAAGACCATCCATAGGCGAATATTGTATTATTAATTGCAGTTCCTGCTTTCTTGGTAAGCTGTAGGTGTATCTTGGCTTACAATATTGATTTATGTCTACAGCTGATCAATCCTGCAGAAACATTTGGTGATATTGTTATTGACTATCCGTAAGATTCCAGTCTATGTATTTTCCATTTTTTTGGCCTGATGAATGTAGTGTTAACATCAATTATGGTGTCTATTCAGTTACGTGGAATGTACGTCAGCTGCAATTCAAGCTTTGGCAGCTTTTAGGAAGTCACACCTTGGGCATCGTCGGCAAGAAATAGACAGATGTATCCAAAAGGCAACTAAGTACATCGAAAGTATACAAGCCTCAGATGGCTCTTGGTTTGGTCCTAACTTTCTTTGAAACCAATGTTTATAAGAAGCTTTTGTTTGTCACCAGTCCCTGAATTTTCTTCCTAATGCTGCTACAATGTTTCAACTCCACCTTTTTCCCTAGCTTTGAACTCAATTTGAGTTATCTATCCTATCCAACTAGGTACGGCTCATGGGGTGTTTGCTTCACCTATGGTTCATGGTTTGGGGTGAAAGGACTGGTGGCTGCTGGAAAGAACTTCAATAAGTCGTCTAGCATCCGGAAGGCCTGCGATTTTCTGCTGTCAAAACAGCTTCCCTCAGGTGGCTGGGGAGAAAGTTATCTTTCATGTCAGAACAAGGTTAGGTTTATTAACTTTCCATGTGACAGTTCTTAATTTATACTCAAATCGTATTCGGAACATCTGAAATTTATAATCTCAGTTCTAATCTAGAGTAACCTTTGTCTAATATTTTGTTTTTTCCCCGATCTTGGGCTCTTGTTTGCCCGAGTAGTTGCTTCAGCTTCATGAGCCATTCATTATCCTCTACCTACCTCAGTGACCCTTTAGATACATGCTAAAAATACAAAAAAAAATGAACATACCCGTGTTAGGCAATACCCATATCTGACATGCACACCCGAATCCGATTAACATAATAACTAACACTATTATCGTCATTTTCTTCTAAAATATATGTCGGACTCAATTATGTTTGGTATATTGTTTCCAAGGAATTAAATGCTCCCCTTTACAGGTTTACTCAAATATCGAGGGCAACAAACCACATATGGTAAACACTGGCTGGGCTATGCTGGCTCTAATCGATGCTGGGCAGGTAAAACGTCATTTTCTACAGCAGTATCTTCTAAATGTTGAGCTTAGACTATGCCACTATGATGGCTCTTTGAGCATGTGAAACCTTGGGACCTTTCTCTACATATTTGTAACAGAAAACCATGAAAACTTGAATTATTTGAATTCGGTAATTTACGTTCCTGCATGTGTTAGTCTGGAATATGTTCCAGATTTTGAAAGAGACCGAAGCTTCCGTAAATGTGTATCTGTCGATTTCATTGTTTCTATTTCAAACTTGTTTAAACAGGCCGAGAGAGATCCGGCACCACTGCACAAAGGAGCTAGATATCTGATAAACTCCCAAATGGAGAATGGGGACTTCCCACAACAGGTAAGTTCTTCAACACCGCCGGTGCAGAAAATTTCCATCTTTGTACGACACACACTCTTTGATTGAATTCACAAACTCTTATACATGCAGGAAATTATGGGAGTGTTCAACAGGAATTGCATGATCAGTTACTCCGCGTATCGCAACATCTTCCCTATTTGGGCATTAGGCGAATATCGTACTCGAGTATTGCAGCAGGAACGGACGACATCGTAGAACAATGGTAATAATTTCTGTTGTTTTTAGGGCTACTACATGTTCACCATGTTAACTGATTCTTCTTAGTTTATGGAGAAAGCTGTCATTAGCAAAATCCCTTGGGTGAACATAGCCATTTCGGGAGTTCGTATTAAAGAGTAAAGGCATGGCACTGTTTTTCTATTGCTAAATAATTAGGGTTTCATTATTCGATTGAAATAATCGATCGAATCAAATTTTGTTTCATTAATTGATTAGCTAATTAAATATTCGATCGGTTAACAATTATGATTATTTTATTTAAAATTTTGGTCATTTCTAAGTTTCTTCCTTTAAGAACTCGTACAATAATATATAAATGAAGTTTGTTGTAATATGAATATCTTAACTTGTTAGGTAGGACAATTAAATAAAAATAAAGTACATTTAACATCCAACTTGTTATCAAGCCCACGGTGATAATTATAAAGTAAGTCAACATAGCTAATAAAACAAATGAAGTGTGAATGCAAATCATGTGTATCCTATCATTAGTTAATGTCGACTTGATTTATTTCACAAGAATTTATTTGATACATAAACTTTATAAAGTTTAAATAGTATGATTTTTTTTAGGGTAAACTATTTTAATGACCACTTCATTTTTGATAAAGTAGCAATTGATCATATTATTGTTTTCGAAGCAATTAAATTATCAAACTATTTAAATAGTCTTAATGTGACTATTTAACATTTAACGGCAAGGTGATATGGCTAGTTAAAAAGAGTATAATTATATATTTGGTTCCTTACGTGAAAGTGTTACTTGATTGAAGGATGAAAATAAATAAAAGCAAGCTGGCTGGGAGTGGTTGGAATTAAACTTGGGCATCTTGAAAAATAGGAGGAGAAGCATGGCTAAATCACTGGGCCAAAGCCAGTTTAATGTTATAAATGGCAAATAATTTATATAAGTCATAGTTGGTTCTTTATGCGAGAGAAAGTAAATAATTGTAGATTAACGAGATTCGAATATGACATACTTATAATGCATAAAAACATTTAAGACAATGAATTTAATAATTAAATTAAAATTAATAACATATTGTATATATTTTAAATTATAATTTAAAATTATATCAATTTATTTGAATTATGTTCGTAAGTTCGTATTCAATAAATGAAATGGTGGGAATTTGTTATAATTTGTAATCTAATATTAAATTAAAGTTAACAATATTTTGTATATATTTTAAATTTTGTATAACTTTTTAAAATTTTTAAAAATATATAAAATATTGTTAACTTTAATTTAATTATATTTCATTGTCTTATATGTTTTTATGTATTATAAGTGTTTCATATTCGAATTCTGTTAATCCATATTTATTTATTTTCTCTTGCATAAAGAACCAACTATTACTTATATAAGTTATTTGCTTTTTATAACACAAAAGTAAGTTTGGCCCAGTGGCTTAGCCACACTTCTTCTACTTTTCAAGATGCCCAGGTTTGTTTCCCAGCTAGCTTATTTTTATTTATTTTTATCATTCAATTAGGTGACACATGTCATCACCTAATTAAATAATTAATTAATTTTATTAAATTAAAATTAAGACCAAATTGAAAGAATATGTAAATAGCAGGGACCAAACATATAATTATACCCTTTTTAATTGGCCACGTCACCCTGTCGTTAACCTCTAACGGTTGGTGGGCCTATTGAGACAATTTAAATAGTTTGGTGGTTTAATTGCTTTGAAAAAAATAATATGGTCAAATTGCTACTTTATCATAAGTAAGATGGTCATTGAAATAATGATGGTGGTTGGGCGTTTACTCTCGGATAACGGAGTCTTTAAAATTTACTCGCACTTATATCTAAATTTTAATTTAATCGTCACTTTAATCCGGAAAATTTAATATCAATAAAGCGGTAATTATTAAAGTACCAATTTTGGGCGGTTTGGGAGTGTTAATCCTTCTCCATCCGTAACCGACTCCTGAACACGATATTTTTAAAATCTCTGGTTTTTACGGTGTCTGTTCCACCTTTAGTGGCCGGTGACGACTCCATTTTTAAATAAAATAAAGTTTTTGTAAAATCCCACGTCATTTTCAAAATAAAACAAAACAAAACAAAAAATATCATTTTTTTAACGAAAGGGACATCGCTACAACAAACAATTAGTGTAACAACCAAGTTAACATCCAACTTGTTACCAAGTCCACTATATTAATAATATATAAATTAAGTCATGCACAGCTAATAAAACAAATGTAGTGTGAGGTGTGAATGCACAGTTTTTTATAATCTGTAATCTATTGTTAATTATAGTCAATTTTATCTATTTTATTTACAAAAGTATGAATGCTAATAAAATTTAAGAATAGAGGGAGATAGAAAATTATTTTATATTTATAAGTTACGTCGGTATTGTTTTATTTTGTTGTACCCTTATTATTTAAATAATAAATAATATTATCACCAATTAATTGATTTATTAAAATAAAATACTAAATTTCTTAAAAAATATCAAATGTTTAAATTTTAACATTATAAATGTAATAAATTAAATTAAAAAGTTCGTCATACTGATAATTATTCCAAAAAATAATAAATAATATATAGAATTATTTAAATTTCTATCAATCACCATCACAGTCATTTTGTAATTATTTTTATGTGATTTTTGAGGTAAGGGTACAACTTCCTCATCTCTTCTCTCAACAAAATGATACTTTCTTCTTCTTTATAATTATCGTTACGTGATTTTGAGGTAAGAATACAACTTCCTCGTCTCTTCCCCTAATAAAATGATACTTTCTTTCTTTTTTTCAAAAAATCTCTCGTACTCTCTCCAATATCTCTTTGTTAAGAAATTTAAATTGCATTCATTTCAATTGTTTAATTCAGAAATTATTGCAGTTATTTACACTAAACTTATCCTTTAACAATGAGTTATATTATAGGTCCGGCTCGTTACATCTTATTGGCTAGGATCATAAATGACGTGGCGAGCCGGGACCTATAATATAATTTTTCCCCTTCAATAGATCATCGTTAAAGTATTTAGATTGTATTTATTTAAAAAGTAGACTTGATTTATTTTACAATAAATTATTCGATATATTAATTTTATAAATTTAAATCATATAATTTTATTTATTTTGATCTTAAACTTTAAAATTTTAATTTTAAATGAGATAAATGACGACAAATAAGTAAGATTTTATAATTTAAATCATATGCGCCCGTCCAAAAAGTAATTTTTTTTATTTATATTGCAAAAATATGAATGCTAATAAAAATTGAGGATAGATGGAAATATAAGTATTTTTTATATTTTCTTTGAATATAAGTTTATTTTATATTTCTAAATCAATGTAAGTACTATTTTACCTTATATGAGTGTTGTTATCATTTAAAGTTAATTGTATTTCACGTATTTAAACGGTGATTTTATTTTAAATTATTTTTAATTTTTTAAATATTTTAATTTTATCCTTAAATTATGATTTATATTCTAAATTAATTTTAGGTTTTCAAACGTTTTAATTTTATCTCTAAATTATCTGTATATGCTAAGTTGTAATTTATATTATATCGTATTATCATATGATTTGCATCAATATTTACATGAGAATTAATAATTTTAAAATATAATTAACGTGCATTAATAGTTATGGATGAAATTAAAACGTCAAAAATTAGAAGATCATAATTTTAAAAACATGCGGTATAATCAACTCTGTCATCAAAACAAAAAATCAGTTTATCTAAGCAAACATTTACTACGATTTATGCAATCATGAATGACGCGAGCTTGATACCCTAATGCTGATGATTAACAACCATGTCCGTCATTATTTGAATTATTAAACAAAGATGGTAGAAGATAAAATCATAATGTCAAATATTAAGAGTATATTTCTAATGATAAATATGAAAAAAAATAAGAGTAAATCTCTAATAATAAATATTAAAAATTTAGATCATAATACCAAATGTTAGGGGAAAACTGAGCCTTGGGCGGACGTCCTTTTTGCCCATGCTCAAGGATGACTGTGACTGTAACATCACCCATAGTTCATTAAATAATCTCTAACACATCACGTATAAAAGACCCTTCAACATTGAACAAGCATTGATAGCCGGTTGGTCAGAGCTGTTCATCTGCTTCCTTCACTTTTCCTTGAGTCTCTGGTTTAAGACCCAGCATGAGCATTTCTTCCCCTAGAGTCCCCCTCTCCCCTCTAGGTAGAAGTAAAAGTAGTATTTGTTAAAAAGAAACTTCAACATCAATATTCGGAAAAGTTGTCGCCTTGCATATTTACTTTTTAAAAATTAAAATATAAATCTTCAATTTTAAGTTTTAAATTTTAAATTATAGTCATAAAATTTAAACCTTACAAACTAAACATTTAAATCCTATATTCTAACTCAGAACTAATCCATAAACCCTAAAACATAAAGAGTTCTATAGTATGAGTATTACACATGTTGTGCATTGAATATTTTACATGTAATAAAAGACCTTGTGCACGGTGTTTTTGATTATATATGTGTTTATAGATGCTTTCTTTCAATTATGTTCTCGTTTGTTGGTTGAGTTTAATTTAACTCTATGTGAATGGTGTTTTCCATTATATTCATGTTTATGTATATTCGCCTTTAATTATATTCACATTTAACGATTAAATTTAATTCGATTAACATTGTTTCAGTTACCAGAGACCCGCATCTCAACTTTTATTTATAAAACAAGTCCACGATATTAATATATAAATCAAGTCATGCATAGCTAATAAACAAATCTAGTGTGAGGTGTGGATGCACAGTTTATATAATCTGTAGCCTATTATTAATTGGAGTAGACTTTGATTTATTTTAATTATAAAAGTACGTAAAGATAGAATGAAAAAAAAATTTGCTCGGCAACAATTGCTTTATTCATTAATAATGAGGCAAATTTGCTAGGCCCGTAAACGAACACAAATAAGGGTATGTTCATGTTCGTTTATTTAATTTTAACCGAGCAAATGGACAGATACGAACATAAACGAACACAAAATTTTTTGTTCGTGTTTGTTCGTTAAGGAATGTAGCTTGTTCGTGGTCGTTCATGTTCATTTATTAAAATGATAAATAAACATAAACAAACACAAAAGAACATAAACGAACATAAACGAACAAAAAAGAACATAAACGAACATAAATGAACATAAACAAACACAAACGAACATAAATAACATATATAATATGTTAAATATTTAATATTTTGGGTTAGTTCGATTAATTCAGTTAATCAACTGATTTTAAAGTCGAAAATTGAAATTTGAAAACACTCTTAATCATTAGCCAAAACCTAAAATTACCTAACATATTAACCAATTTTATTTTGGTTCGGTCGATTAGTTCGGTTTAACCGAACAATGAATACTCCTAGCCGATGAGAAGGAAGTTTTTAACGAGTCGTAAAATACGACTTGTCAACTTGAATAACTCGAAATCTTTTGACTCGACTCGATCTAATGCTCACCCCTAGACGCATGTGAATAAATTTGAATGAACATAAACGAACGAACGTAAACGAACGGATTACCGAATGTTCACAAACATAAATGAACGAACCAGGGACAGAACCATGATTGAACATTTACAGGGGTAGAAATATTGAATTTAAAAAATACAAGGGTTTATTAAGTATTTAAAACTCAAAACTCAGGGGCAATGCCTAATTTGTCGAATATTTAAACTTATAAAGACTTAAATTGATATTAGACCAAAAAATTGATAATGCGGCCTCATTATTTTTTGTTCAATCCATATTGATCATATATTTAATAAACTCTTGTATTTTTTAATTTGAAAATTTATTTTTACAGGGGCCAATTGATAATTAGACCAAAATTGATCGAATATATTAATTTTATAACAGGGGCCGGGGCCCCCTTGGGCCCCAAGGGAGCTCCGTCCCTGGAACGAACGTAAACGAATGGATTACCAAACGTTCACGAACATAAATGAACGAACGAGCCTTTTGTTCATGTTCGTTCATTTAATTAAACGAACAAAAAATCTTGTTTATGTTCGTCCGTTTAATAAATAAACGAATATAAGCAAACTTCTAGCCAAACGATTCGCTGAACGTTCGGTTCGTTTATCACCATAATATTTGCCAATATAAAGACTTAATTCATATATAAAGACTAAATCAATCCAATTGACTCATCTTGCATGAATAATACCACTCGAACTTACTAAAATCTAATGACACAAAATGAGCCCAACACGCAAGGCTAAGAAATTTATTTATAGTTCATCGATAATCGATTTTCGATTCGATTAATCATAAATTTGTGAACTATAAGTCGTCCAAACACTATAATTTCGATCGATTTTCATTTATCATTTTTTAAATAAACTGGATTATATTCAAAGTAATAAGATTGCAAAGGTATCACACCACAAATATTGAAAATTTAATGTGTAAAAATAAATACAATAAAATTCTAAGGGCGTGAAAGATATTAAAATACAATACCTATCACTTTTATAAGGATTTCAATAATCTTCTGAATGAAATTCAATAAACAATTACTTTGATTAGAGTACTTTATGAAAAAAGTAAAATCTTTTGTTATTTGTTCTTGGCATATCGGCACAACCACAAAAGGAAATCATAAGCATATACAGATCAACCTCCTTCGTTGATAAAGACGCTCGTTGATACTCGTCATTCGAACGTTAAACTGTCAAAAGACAGACAACTATCGCAAATACAGACTATGAATGAACTACCATAAAAACAAACGAAAAAATTATCATAAAAGCATATGTGATAAGAATTTGACAAAGTAAAATAAAAAAAAAACTTGCAAATAAAATATTCATCAACAAAGATAAATTTTATTTATATACAAAATTAGTAAAACGGTTAAAAGTCATCTCTGACAAAAAAATATAACAAAAAATAAATTTTAAAAAAATTCTTGTAACCATCGGAAAGTAAATATAAAGAGTGGGTATTGTATAACCTTTTTTCACCGAACACAAATCTCAATAACATCCCAATCACTCAAAAGTTATTTAGCGAACCATAGAGGATAAGTAATTGTTTAAAAAATGGGTGAAGCATGTACATTAGAGCCTCGTTTATTTAGTACTATTATTTATGATTTCAAAAATACTTTTGGTGAATTTAACTATTGATTTCAGTAAAAAATATGATAATGTTATCTTAGGAACATATATAAAGTGTGTATTTTATTAAAAAATTAGAAAATAAAATTTTCCCCTTTTCGGTGCCTATTTTTATGTCTCAATATTAAAAAATTAAAAGGGAAATTTCACTCGTGGTCCTTTTTTAGGTTTTGTTTTATTTTGGTCACCCAAATTTAAAAAAACTATTATTGCCACTTACGTTTGAAAATATTTATGTTTTGATCACTGGACCGTTAGTCTTCGTTACTTTTGTTTTCGGTCTGTTTCGTTTTGGTCATCGGTTTTAACTTTTTTGTTTAAGTCACTTACGTTGTCGTTTCGTTCTATTTTGGTCACTGGACCATTAATCCCCGTTAATTTGAAGATGTGTCATATTAATAAAATGGATATTTTTTAATTTAATCCCTACACTTTTAAAATTTTATTTTTTCACCATCTTCAAACAAAAAAAATTATAATCTTTTTGTCTCCCAAAATTTATCCCCTTCCACCAATCGGACTTGTTAACTCTGGGTTCCACCAAAATTTAATCTTGAAAGGAGTAGGGGTGTGTATTTGGTTAATTCGGTTAACCGAAGACCAAACTGACTTACCCAAAATCCATTAACCAAATTTTTTTCCTTTTAACCGTCAACCGAACCGAAATTATTTCAAAAAATTTTAACTGAACAGAAAAAGAATCGGTTAATTCGGTTGGTTTTCGAACTAACCGAAAATTGTTATAAAATTTTGGGTAAATTACACAATTGGTCACTAAATTATGCTAAAATGATCTTTTTAGTCACTAAACTTTCATTTTATACTAATTTGATGAAAAAAAGTTTAATGGCCATTTTATAATATATCAAAAAATTTAATGATCATTTTATAATTTTTAAAAGTTTAATGACCAAAAATAAATATATGTAATATATATAGTATTTAATATATAGTAATTTTGGTTAATTCGGTTAATTAACCGATTTCGAACCGAATTAATCGATAACTAAAGTTTGAAAAAATATCTTAACCATTAACCAATTTTACGTAAAATTAACCGACCAATTAACAAAAAAATTTTGGTTCGGTCGGTTAATTTGGTTAAAACTGAATAATGCACACCCCTAAAAAGAAGCCATCGCATAAGCGAACGAGAATAACATAATTATTCTAGCTCTCTTCTTTGGTTAGTTCTGTATCGGAGTTAACATCAATTGCGTTTCACTATTTCAGTAGGGGTTTATAGCTGACGGTAACTATGACAGCAGCAACGGTTGACAGCGGTGACATCGGTAAAAATGAAGGTTAAGGTTGGAGAGGAGAGGAGAATTTTTTTTAAGGTTTTTTGTTTGAAGACGGTGAAAAAATAAAAGTTTAAGGATCAAATTAGATAGTACTCATTTTTATTACTATGACACATCATCAAATTAACGGGGATTAATGACCCAACGACCAAAATAGAACAAAACGATAACGTAAGTGACTTAAACAAAATAAAATAAAATCAGTGACCAAAACAAAACAGTCTGAAAACAAAAGTAATGGGAACTAACGGTCCACTGATCAAAACATAAACATTTTCAAACGTAAGTGGCAAGAATAGTCTTTTTTAAATTTAGGTGACCAAAATAAAATAAAACCTAAACAAAGGGACCACGGGTGAAGATTACCCAAAATTAAATTATAACTCCTAACCTAAATTTAACAATTTTAAATCATAAACCTTAAACCCTAAAAATATATCACCCATCTCTAAACCCTAACTTTAAACCTTTAAAACCCTAAACTTAGTTTTTTTTAAATGTAAAGTATAGAAATAGAGACTGAAAAAAAAATTATCTAATCACACCAGCATATTAAAAAATTTATTTGACCCGTATCGTTTGCCTTGTTTTTTCAAATGGGAGAGTAGCTGGCCTATATAAAGCGGCCAACCATGGCTGCCCGAGGAGTCGTCTCAGGCCTCAGACATATAACAAATTTAAAAGAAGAGTGATGGGTAGCTCCATAGACAGTCGTTGGAGAGATCTAAGCGGCGAGAAAAACTGGGCCGGTCTCCTTGAACCTCTGGATCCCGATCTCCGCTGCTACATAATTCACTACGGCCAAAGAGTCGGAGCCCTGACAGACCTCTTCAATGATAAAACAAACGAACCAGACGCCTCAAAAGAAGAGTTCTTCTCCGAGGCCCATCTCGTAAAAGGAAACCCATACGACTACGACGTGACCCACTTCCTTTATGCCGGCTCGGACGATGTCGAGCCGTCGTGGTTCGGATATGTGGCGGTGGCCACCGACAAAGGAATGAAAGCTCTGGGCCGGAGGGACATTCTGGTCGCTTGGAGAGGAACAAAAAACGAATGGGGGCAAAATTTTAAATTTGTAAGAAGATCCGCTTCAGACCTATTCCCCACCCCTGCCGAAAGTCGTGGTGCTACCGTGCACAGTGGCTTCTACTCTCTTTATACCGGAAAAACATCTCGCTCTCGTACCAAAACCAGTGCCAGAAACCAGGTACGTAGTAGTTTTTGTTAAAAGGATAAACTACTATGGTTACTTCCGTTTCATAATTGTTCCCTTTTGCTTACTCAAATTTCTTTTTTAAAAATAATGTTTGATCACTTATGTTATCGTATTACTATAATATTTTGGTCATTTACGTTATCGTTTTTTAATATTTTGATCACTGAAATGTTAAAAGCCGTTAATTTTATGACGTGACACATTAGTAAAAAGAGTTAATCTTTAATTTGACACTTGAAATTTAGATAAAATATTAATTTAACTCCTAAACTTTAGATAAAATATCGATTTAATCTATGTAACTATTCAATTGCCGAAACTTTCCCCAAAATCGATTCTTACTCAAATTTCTTATCATTTCTCTCTAAGATTCTTGCAATTTCTCCTTGATTTTCTCTTTTCCAAACATGAATGAACAAACAATTTTATCTAGTTCGAAAAATATTATCTAAAACATCCCAAAAAGATCTCTTGTTGTTGATTTTTCATTTTGCTCTAAGAAAGAATTTTGCTTGATTCATCATTTTGATTCAAGGAAACCTATTTCAAAATAATAAAACGATTTCTTACCTTCTTTTCAAGTTATCCAAATCTTTAAAATGAGATTTCCATCATTAATTTCAAAAATAATGTCATCTTTAACCTTGAACTTTCTTAAGAGCAATTGTGATTTGAGTTTTAAGGTATTATTTGACGAAGTGAAATTTATTTTAGCTTAGATTCTTAACGTATATCTTGATGTGTGATTTTTTAAACCAATATCAATTTGAGCTTTCTTCTAGGGCTTTTTCCCCTCGATGTTAATTATTTTTTGTTGGACAAATAGGGTTAAATTCGAAATAATTTAATATTAAACGAGAAAAAGAAGAATATAAATTACTAACAGAAAATAAGTTCGAAATAACCGAAAATATGGTTGTTGAGGTCTGCATGAACACATTTTCCTTAAGATAGATTCGACCGCTCTTCGGTGCTAGAAATCTTCGGTCGTCGGTCTCCCAAGATACAATAGCATATGATTATCTTCAGCAGCACAACTGAGTAATCACAAACGAACTCGAGCCTTCGACTATTACCAAAATAATGCAGGTTTTTTGGGAGAGAAAAGCAATTGAATATTGTGTGTTTTTCATATATTTTAAAACTGAAAAGAGGTCATGTATTTATAGGGGAAAATTAGGTTAAACGTGACTAAATCAAAATTCCAAGTTTGTCCTCTATCGGATATTTGCGCGAGCATAAAATTAGATCCGAAAATTTCCTTTTAATTTCGGAATAATATGCTTGTCATAAAAGAAAAAATTAATTTGAAGTAGTTAATATTTGCAAACCAATGTAAGGCCTAACCAATTTAGACATTCAACATCATGCATATCATGGGGGTATAATTCACATCCCTAATGCATGAGACACAAATTCAACTCAAGCCATTTATTAAATACAATGTGAGTAAGTGTATATAAACACTTCCCATTCCATTTATCCCATCAATGTGGAATTGCTGGTTTCCATTTTCTTTTTTCAATTTACACCTCCTTACTTTGAACATCAATTTCTCATTCATTACTCATCCGTTTTGAGCATATGAGATATCGTTGTAAAGATCTTATGGAATAGAATAAGATCCAATCGAATCCTTATTCGAATCTTCACCTTTACCCATTTGAAATATTGCTTAAAGTTACTATTTTATCATGTTTTTCCAACATTTTTGAGCTTTTCATCTCTAACCGAGATGTTAATTAACATCATAGGAATTTGAGCTTTCTTTTAGGGCTTTTTCCCGATATGATTCTTAACGTATATTTTGGTGATATTTTTTATTGTGGGATCACATATTTTACCGTTATTTTTGTAATATTTTTCACCAATTTATTAATCGTATACAGGGACGGTACTGAGTGGGGACGAGTATAGGCATCTCCCCATAAAAATTTTAAAAAGTTAAAATTTTAAATGAAGACAATAGTAAACTTATATATTAACTCTTTAAATATATATATATATATAATCCATTGTTGCCCCCTCTTAAATTAAAATCTTTTAAATGTACCCTCAATGAATTATATACGTAGATAGCAAAACGTATAATGCCCAAAAATACTTCTAACTTTTGATTAAATAGTCATTTTGGCCTATTTTTTTGAAGCAATTCAACCTCAATGCTTTATTTTTGGGTCAAAATGACCCCTCCGTAAATGAATATTGTTAGTCAACTGAAGATAAACAACTTGAAATGACTTGACAGAATAACACGTCAGGAAAAAAATATTTTACATTTTATACAATTTTATTCTTTTTTTGATAATAATAAAATTATTTTTAACTGATGTGTTATTATGTAAAGTCAGCATATTTGTCGACATAACACTAGTACTATAGCGTGCACTATCATGTAAGTTTATCACTCCATTTAAAGTCATTTATCATCAGTTGACTTACAATTTTCATTCGTAGATGAGTTATTTTGACCCAAAACATAACATTGAAGGTTAAATTCCTAAAAAAAAAATACTAAAATGACTATTCAGTATGGGTGCTTTTTGGAATTATGCCATGGCAAAACCAATAACTAATTTCTTATTGCCTTGTTTTCTCCAGGTCCGGAATGCGGTAAGGGAACTTGTGGACAGGTACCAAAATGAGGAAGTAAGCATAACCGTGACCGGCTTCAGCTTGGGTGCAGCACTCGCAACGCTAACCGCAATGGACATAGTTGCCAATGGATTCAACAAGCCCACCGACAAAACGGACAAGTCGTTCATGGTCACTGCCTTTACTTACGGCAGTCCTCGTATTGGAAATTCTAAATTGAAAAGAGTATTCGATTCGCTCGGTCAACACCTTCATCTTCTTCGAATCGAAAATAAAAATGATTTGGTCCCTAAACTTCCACCGGAAAATTTAAAGTACACCCATTTCGGAGAAAATTTGATCGTCGACGCCTCGGTGTCGAACTACTTAGAGCGGAAGAAACCCTCCGACAAACATACCCGAGGAGCTATAGTCCCTCTAGAGGAAGACGAAAGTAGCCGTAGGGACACATGGCTTCTAGATGAAGGAAAAGCTGAATTTCAACCTAAACGCAAACGTAGCATAGGCCCTGAGGATGAACCTAAACCCAAACGCAGCCGTAGAGGGAAAAATAGCTTTAAAGAAACCGTTTTTGGTGATAGTCACAATATGGACATGTATGCGCATGGAGTTGCAATCAAAGACATCGAGAAGAACATTCCGGTAGACGAACTAGATCACGACATAGCACTCGTAAACAAACGCTCAAACCGTGTGAAAAAGAAGTACAGAATTCCTGAGAAATGGTGGGCCGGTGAGAACCGCGAGAAAATGGATCAATTGGAGAATGGTTGCTGGAGGGTTAAAGAGAAGTAAAGAATGGCCGTTTGAATCTTGATGGCGCAGCTTGGCTTGGTTACAAACCATTTTATAATTGATATAAATAAGTTTTAAGGTGTGAATGTAGTTTTGTATTCTCGGATGCGGTGTTTTGCCTGTGTCGTGAGACGATCAAAGTGATGTTTGTTTTGTTTCAGGAACTCGGTTCTTATTAATAAAACTCATTTTTGTTGAGAAAAAAAAAGTTTAAGGGGTGATTTTACATTTGTATTGATCATAAATCAATAATGTTGTTCCTCTTTTTTAATTGCATTAATTTAGTCGTCGTAAACTTTTAAAACTGGTAATTTTGTCTCTCTTTTCTAATTTCATCAATTTAACTTTCTAACTCATGAATCATCAGGGATGGACAGAAAGGGTTGGGGAAACGGTATTTCCCGAAAATTTGAAATTCGTATATAGTTTAAAAATTTTCTATGTATTTTCTATTGAAAATTTATTTTTACCCCTCTAAAATATTATAAGTTTGTCCTCTAAAAGTTTATAAATTCACCCGTTAATATAAAATCTTCAATGTTGTACCTTGAATTGTGAGGTCCAATCGTTTGGTTTGACCATGTTTATGTCTTTTGAATGTTTTAGGTTATCTTTTGGTTTTCGATGTTTCTGAGGCAGATGGTCCGAGTTTTGTCTAGAGGTTATGTGGGCATGTTCGTTATCTTATTAACCATTGTTTAGTGGTTCTAAATTTTATTAATAAATATTATATTTTGTTGAGAAAAAACGTCTTAATTAGTATGCCCACGTGCTATTTTTATAATAAATTAATTTTTTTAAAACTAACTTTGATGATATGATAGTACAATTGACTTGATTTTTTAAAAAATAGTAATTTTAAAATAAATAAATAAATAGTTTTAAAACTCTTCAATCGTACTATCACATCATTAAAATTGACATGTCATCATCGACGTGGCAAGACAATTAACGATCATGATTGGTGTGAAAGCATATAGCAACTACATGCAAATAATTTAACAGCTTTTCGGTCAATTACATTCAAAGGGTGAGGTTTACAAAATTCAAGAGTTCAATGGCTAAATTAATGAAATTAAATAGAATGTGTTACATTACTAATTTTGAAAGACTACGAAGGTAAATTGATGCAACAAAGAATGAGGGACAACATTGCTGGTTTGATATCACTACAGAATCTATGAATGATCCTAGTAAAAATGATGTTAATTTCTTTAAAAATTTTGAATTTAAACAATTTTATTTATAAAATGTACATAAGTTTATAACTTACAAAATAGAATAGATATTACCATTGTAACGACCCAATTATTGGATTAGTGAATCAAGTTTCGGCCCAAGTTATAGGCTTTTATCTTGGAATACTAAGTTAAGGGCTTTAAGGCTTAGGCCCATTATTTTGGGGAGAAGGTTTTGAATTTTAAATAGGTTTATGTGGTTGAAAGAGGGAAGAAGATATTATGAGTAGAGAAAAGAAGGAAAAAGGTGAAAAGTGGATAGTGGGATAGAGAGAAGATGAAATGAGAGAAAAGTTGGGGGAGGAGTTTTGAAACTGCGATCTACCGAGATGCGGTCGTTCGTTGTCGACACCTCCACTGTCATTGTGTTCATCTTGTCGAGACGAGTTTGTCGATACCAACGACGTCGCCATCGGATCTGCCGTCAGAGGGGTGAGAAAAAAAAGTTTTGGATTTTCCAGTTGAAGGGGTTAGAGTGCTCAAAACACAAAACCGAGGCCACCACCGTGTCCACCGACATCAAGACAGCCGAACTGGGAGTTCGCCGTCGCTGTCAGGTTGCTAGAAGTCGCCCTACGCTTCCGCTTGTGCGTGGGTGATATCCGACCGAGCTAGAGCTTTTATAACAGCTGGGCTCAAGCCATTGGGTCAACTGTTTGAGCCGTCCTACCAGCTGCAAGCCAAGTCAACCGTCACTGCAGCCATTGACCGGTGTTGATTTTTTCGGAGGACCCTACTCGGGGGTTTCTCGATGTTCTGAGTCTGTTGGCGCAATCCATTTCGCCAGATTCAAACTCGGTAAGATATTTTACGCGTTTTATCCCTTAAAGTAGTTTGATAGGGTAAAATGGCTTATGTAGTCGTATTTCTTTTATCCGAGGATTTGGTGGACTCAAATATTGGAATCAAAGAGATGTTTGGATGAGATTGGATGAGATTTATCGCTTTGGCTTAAGGTTAGTACACCTTGAACTCCTATTGCTTCATAAGCATCATAAATTTAAATGCTTTGCGTGTTAGTATCTGCAAAATAGGTAGAGGATGAATATGCATGTGTGGAGACCGATAGTATGAGACTTGATAGTCATGAGATGCATGATGATGTCACGAATATGATGGGACTCATGGAGGCTTTAAAGACCGTGTAGGGTCGTTTGAGATGCTTGTATGATATTTGATGATTGTTTGAATACTCGATTAAATGATCATAAAGTCGGTAATTGATATTAATTGAATGAATGCGTTAGTAAACTAACCCTAATGAATTTCGTAAGCTTTAGGGGTCGAATAAATGTTATAATATCAAAATTCAAGGAAATTGTGCAAACCCGTGAATAGGGTATCGGTACGAACTTTAGCCGTACTGGTACGCGATTGGAGGTCGTACCGGTACGGCTCAACCCGTATCGATACTTGAGGAAATCTAGGATTTCCAGTAAGTAATATTTGTATCGGTACGCGTATGAGTACCGGTACTCGGGGATACCGTATCAATATTCATGTTCGAGTACCGGTACCCACTGAACAGAATGTTTTATAATGCTAATAAAAGATGGAAATTAACGTGGGATGATAATGAGATAATATGAGTTAATAAGGATAATTAATGAGGATGATTAATGTACACTTTCATAATATATTAACAAGTTGGTAAACCGAAATGGGTAGCTTAATAATTGATACAAACCATAGAGTTTGGTAATCATGTATGTGTTGTGTGTTGTATGGCAATCGTGTCCATGCTGTGTGTTGTTTGGAGACTTGAATGGTTTTGTTACCTTTGATTGATGGGATCCGGATACCCAATGAGAAGGTGTTGCAACACCACAGTTAGAGATGTCGAATGTATGTTCTTAAAGCTGTGTGGCACCGGGTCTCGCCCAAAGAGTGTACTTTCCCAAAGCTGTCCGGCACCGGGCCTCACTCCAGGTTTGTGGTTACGATTTTGTGTGTTGTTGCTCGGATGATCAATTGCGACCTAAGTATGGTTGGGCCTTGTGTGCCATGTATGATGATTGCTATGATGAGAGCATGTGTTTAGGCGACTAGTGGTAGCGCCATGTGTTTATTTATATCTCATTTTTGCTCGTACTAGCTTATATGCTTATGTTTATGATTAGCATGAAGTGTAGTAAAGTAGATGTGTTCCATTGAGCTTTGTAGGCTCATCGCTCGGAATCGTTGTTTCCGTGTGTAGGTTGATCGTCGGATTGTGGGTTCGAGGAACACTATCAGTACGAGATTCTAGCATGTGAAGGTTTTCAGAGTACGATACTTACATTTAGTGGGCTATATATTCATAGGACCTTACGTGGTCGAGTCTGTAATTCTTACTTTTGAAATTGTATTAATCAAGTCAATTGTTTAAATGCTTTAAATTAAAGTGTGGCTCTTTGTAACGATTTAAATTGTTTATCTATGTTTCCAACTTTGAATCTAAATGTTTTGGAAATACCTTTATTGGGCTAAATCTAGTTGCAAAATTGTATTGTTTTAGGTTGGACTTGAGACTCAAATGTAACATCTAGGTCGAAGATGTTACAATCGTACATCATATTGAAATACTAGTAAAATATGCTAAAACCCATCTCAATTAGTCAAAGAAATCAAGTTGAATAATTTCAATACATGTGCGGCTAGTTCAATATTTGCTTGGTAGCGGCTGCAGCGACGGTGTTAAGATCCGTTGCTAAATATCAAATGAGTATATAAAATCAAAATAATAAATATTTTGTAAACAAAAATTTAGGGTCCGTTTGGTTTAAGAGAATGTAGTCCGCTTACATTTTCATTTTCTTAGAAAATGAAAAACGGTGAAGAAAACGTGTTTGATTGTAAAATTAGAAAATGAAAATAAGTGAAGATTTGAAAACATAAAAAAGATGTTTTCATTGTTTTAGTTGAAAATGTTTTAGAGAAATGAAAAAAAATGAAAACATGGTTTTTTTTTTATTTTAACCTGGGTTCAAATCCTTATGATGTCATTTTTTAAAACTTTAGTTTATTTGCTCATATTTTATTTATTTATTTATTATTATTATTATATTTTTAATTATATTTTATTTTAGTTATTTAATAATTATTTTTATTTTGAAAAACTAGATACTAAACACATTCTCACTATTTTTATTTTTTAAAAATATGTTTCCATCCTATTAACCAAGCATGTTTTCTAATTTTTAAAAAATTAAAAATAAAATTATTTTCTGAAAATAAAACTAAAAAACAAAATTAAATAATATTTTCTAAAATCAAACTGACCCTTTAAATCTCAATACAAAATTTATTCATTTTGTATCTAGATGCTCCTCTAAAGTAAGACCTTGGATATAAAGGTGGTACAAGATTTAGAGGTTTTTGCTCAGCAAAATACTTATTAATGGAGATGAAAATCGTTGGTAAGATTTAGGGGTTTTATATAATTTATTAAAACGAGTCTTTAACTTAAAGATTTTAAATGTTTGTTGATTTGTAGTGTGTATAATAGGTGATTTTAAATAAAAAATGAGTATAACATGATAAATGACGGAACTTGACGAAAGTATTTCAGGAACAATTAAAATTTTCAAAAATGTTAAAAGCTTAAACTAGAAATTTTAAAAAATTTACAAGATTTAATTTAGATTTTCAAATAATTTGGCATCTAACTAAATTTTTTTAATAATTTTGATAAACATAATAAGAATTTTTAAAAATTATGAGAGATGATTAATTAGAAATATTCAAAAAATTTAAAGCTTAATAAAAAATTTAAAATTTTTTAAGATGTCAAATTAAATATTTTGAAAATTTTAAAGGACTATATTTTAATTTTCTAAATTTTTGTGGGGCCGTGGCTCCCACTAGCCTCACAGTGACCTTCTGCCCCTGACATGACCTAAAATATATGAAGTACAACAATATTATCTTTTTAACGAGGCATGAAATACGCTTTTAAGTTCTAATAATATTATCTTTTTGCCGAGAAAAAAAAAATTGGGAGGGTCTTCTTCAACCTCTGGATCCTGATCTCCGCAGATACATCATTCATTACTGTCAAAGGGCTGGAGCCATGGGCGACCTCTTCATCGGCGATAAACCTAACGCCTCAAATTTCTTCTCCAAGGCCTGTCTGGTGAAAGGGAACCCACACAAGTACGACGTGACCTACTTCCTTTATGCTGGTTCGGATATGTGGCAGTAGCCACTGACGAAGGCAAGCATGCTTTAGGAAAAATAATGTCAACATACGCAGTCAAGGAATGGTTAAATACTGTCAACATTATTAAAGGACCAACTTCAGACCTATTCCCCACTGCCGAAGAACAAGGTGATGCTAGTGCCAGACAACAGGTACGTACTTATTTTTGTTATAAATTGTGATTCGAATTTTATTTTATTCCGAACTAGAAAGTTTATTGCACATTTAACTTAGTGAAAAATAAAATTAAAGAAAAAAATAAGATCCATGACCGCTGGCGTCTGGCAGTGTCAAGTGGGGGCAGTTCACACCCCCAACAATTTTGAGGGAAATAATTATATATATATATATATTATATGAAAAAAATATATAAAAAATCACCATCCTTCTAAAAAATGATAACAGTTTAAAAAAAAAACGAATAATTCATCATTTGACTCTACTTGTTTTTTTACTCAGCACACTCAAAATTTAATTATATCCGTTTTTATAAAATATGAGTTAACATTTAAAATTTTAACAACACAACTTAAATTTCTAGCTTCATCTCAATTTACGGTGGATGCGAAAGAAATAGGTTAAACTCGCGATGCAGTAAAGTCATTGTCCGTACATGTCTGTATCTCTACAATTATATTTTACTTAAAAGTGAAATTTTTAGTTTGACTAGAATTTTTTTGTAATCAAATATTTTTGAGTTAGCCTTAGAATAGAGTCGAATAATTCAAAAAAATTGGGTTGAGCAACAATCATCTTCTATTCTGTTTTATTTTTACATTATTAAATTTCTCTTTTTATGTCTGTTATTTTTTCTAAGAAATTTTTTTACGAAAATTTTAATATCTTTTCTTTATTCAACAGTTTTCTACCAATTTATTGCATACATAGATAGCAGAAACAATAGGTTGATTTCGCTGCTGCCCTGCTTTCTCCAGGTCCGGGAAGCGGTAAGGGAACTTGTGAACAAATACAGAGATGAGGAAATAAGCATAACTGTGACTGGCTCCGGCTTAGGCGGAGCACTCGCAACGCTAACTGCAATGGACATAGCTTCCAAGGGATTTAACAAGCCCACCACCGGCAATCTGGACAAGTCGTGCATGGTCGCCGCCTTCACATACGGCAGCCCGCGTATCGGAAATGCTAAGTTGAAAATCGTATTCCGTACACTCGGCGAACACCTTCATCTTCTTCGTATAGTAAATAAGAAAGATCTCGTTCCTAATCTTCCACATGATAGAATATTTTCGTACGCCCATTTCGGAGAAGAATTGATTGTCAACACCTCGGTGTCGAACTACTTAGAGAAGAGGAAACCCTCTTGCAAACGTACCCGTAACGCTGTAGTCCCTCGAGAGGAAGGTGAAGACGAAGTTGGACCTAGACACAAACTTAGTTGTAGAAGCATAGGCCCTTCGGGTAAAGACGAACCTAAATCCGAACATTGTCGTAGAGGCATAAATCCGTTAAATGAATCTAAAGGGAAAAGTAACATTAAAGAAACCCTTTATGGTGGTAGTCACAATATGGACATGTATGCGCACGGAGTTGCAATCAAAGACATCGAGAAGAACATTCCGATAAATAAACTAGATCATGATATAGCACTTGTAAACAAACATTTGAACCGTGTGAAAAAGGAGTACAGAATTCCTAAGAAATGGTGGGCCAGTGAGAACCGCAAGAAAATGGTTCTATTGAAGAAAGGTCGCTGGAGTGTTGTTTGAATCTTGACGCCGCAGCTCGGAGAATAGAAGTTTCTTCCCCTTTTCAGAACTCTTATTTACGCCTCATATTTAAAGTTTAAAGTTAAAATTTAAGGTAAGAGTTTATAAAATTTGAGGTGGAGTGTATTTTTTAGAGTTTAAGATTTAATATTTAGTATTTATAGTTAGGACTTCGAATTTGATTTTTTAACGTTGGGTATAGAAAGGGCACTGAAAATGGGCAGAGGACTAGAACAAAAATCTCTGGCCCTTTTCGGTGCCCCTCTCTATGCCCCATGGCCAACACTAAAAAATTAAATTCTAAGGCTTAACCCTAAAATTTAAATCATAAACTCTACACCTAACACCCTAAAAATACACTCTACCCCAAGTTCACTAGACTCTAATCTTAAACCTTCAACCTAATTTTTAGTGTGGGGCATAAATATGGGCACCAAAAAGGGGTAGAAGATTTCTATTTGTTACAAAGGTACAAAAATTTTCTACCCCTTTTCGGTGCCCCTTTTTATATCCTAACGCAAAAAAAATAAATTTTAAGCCATAATCTTAAATTTTAAATCTTAAACCTTAAAAAGTACACCCTAGCCCTAAATCTCTATACCCTAACCTTAAACCTAATTTTTAGTATGACGGCATAAATACGAACATCAAAAGGGTAGATGATTTCTATTCGTTACAAAACATTTTATAGTTGATATAAATAAAGTTTAGGGGGTGATTTTATCTTTGTAGTGATCTCAAATTAATAATCGTTTTGTTTTATTTACATCAATTTAGTTATTAGTCTTATAAAATTAATAATGTTACTTTTCTTTCTAATTTTATCAATTTACCTTCCAAACTCATAAATTGTATTAATTTTACTTTTTTGACTTTAGTAAACTAACAAAATACTCCCGCAAATAGTAGTTTATTAAAATGATTTCTTTTAAGTTAAAAATTTTAAATGTTTTGTTTATTGTGTAGTTGATAAGTGGTTTTTAAATAAAAAAAAGTTTATTATAAAAAAAATGCCCCTTAACAACTAATTGGATAGTTTTTTATGTTCTCTATTTTTTTTAAGCGCTTTAACCCTCAACTTTTATTTTAGGCTAAAATGACTCATTTTGTGAGTGAAAATTATTTGCCAATTAATGACAAATGACGTGAAAATCATACATGGTAGTACACGCTGACATGACACGTCATATAGACAAATGTGTTGATATGATAGAATGACACATCAGTCAAAAAATAATTTTCATCCATATTGGGTCAAAATAAAACGTTGATGGTTAAAATGCTTTGAAAAAATGACTATCCAGTCAAACGTAGGGACATTTTTTGATATTATGCCTAAAAATGAGTGTAACGTGACCTAAATATATAGAATACAACAACATTTTATTTTTCCATATTCTTTACTATTAGTCTGTTATTAATTTTTTTTTCTTGTAAATATTTAATTTAATTCATTTAGAATCAAACAAATAATCTCAGTAAAAATAAAATATTTATATTAAAAGAAACAATTCTAATAATTTTATCTGCTATTATACATGTTATTAATTTTTTTTCTTGTAAATATTTAATTTAATTCATTTAGAATCAAACGAATAATCTCAGTAAAAATAAAATATTTATATTAAAAGAAACAATTCTAATAATTTTATCTGCTATTATACATGTTTAAAATTACCCCAGTTAGACAATAATATATAAATGAAGTATACGGTAACAAGAACATCGAAGTTGTTATGTAGGATAATAAAATAGAAATCTAAGTCTACATTAACATCTAACTTGTTATCAAGTACACGATATATTAATCAAGTCAACATAGCTAATAACACAACTGAAGTGTATTTTCTATTTTTATTGATAATAGACTTTAATCGTTTTGCTGGTTTTGTATATAAATAAAAAAAATATTTTATGTATATTTTATTTTCAATTTTTTTGTTTTACCAAATTTTTATCACATTTGTTTTTATGGCAGTCTTTCCGTTTGCTTTTATAACAGTTCTTTTGTTTGTTTTTATAACAGTTATAGTTTGTCTTTGTAATAGTTGTATGTTTTTTGACAGTTCGAGTGACGAGTATCAACGAGCGTTTTTGTTAGCAAAAGAAGTCGATCTATTTATGCTTATGTTTTCCTTTTGTGGTTGTGCCGATATACCAAGAACAAATAGCAGAAGAATTGCTTTTTTCATAGAGCATTCTGGTCAAAGTAGTTGTTTGTTGAATTTCATTCATAAGGTTATTCAACTTTTCAGAAGCTGATATGTTTTTCATTTTAATGCCTTTCACACCCTTAAAATTTTCTTGTATTTATTTTTCTGCAATGAATTTGTAATATTTGCGGTGTAATATCTTTGTAATCCTATTGTGAATATAGGAAAAATTACTGCAATTGAACCTCATTTTTTTCCCTCAAAATATGGTTCTTCCTTTTTTAATTCTAAATCTATGGTGGATTACTGTTCAAGGCAAAAGTTGGATTGAACACAATCCGATTTTGAACAGTGTTTTTTTAGAAAAATACAACCAAAGTCTGATTTTAGCTTGAAGATGGACTGAACATCATCCGACTTTGAACAATGTTCATTACTTTTACTGTTTAAATACGGATTACAAGCAGTTCGACTTTAGTAGTTTAATCTGAATATGAAAAAATATTGTTCAAAGACAGATTAAACACAATCCGACTTCTGATTTGCTACAATAAACGACTCTATCGTTAGAAATAAATTTGAAGGGATCACATTGCTAGAGAAAAAAATTAAAGAACCATATGTAGGTAATTTTACCGTGAATATAATCCAGTATATTTCGGGGGAAATAATAACACAACTAAAGTGTGAATTAACCGTTTATATAATCTGTATTCTAATTTATTAAAGTAGACTTTTTTTATTTTACGATAAATTATTTAATATATAGTTATGTAAAATTTAATTATATAATTTTATTTATTTTAATTTTTAAATTTTAAATATATCGACTGAGTTTAATTCAGTTGATATATCGTTAGTACGATATATAAGATGACATGAATTCGAGCATGCTTAATTAATACAAGATGACATGAGTTCGATCATGTTTAAGCACTCAATATCCTCCTATTTATAACTGAAATGACATACGAATAACATTGACATTGTATCAAATCGTATTTTCTAAAATCCTAAACCTAAATTTTAAACAAAACAAACGACTTTAAAATCAACAGACTTTATAGTCTAATTTTTACAAAATTTGTTTATAAAAACAATTTCCTTATTTTATTTATAAAAATATGAATGCTAAGAATAATTAAGGATAGATGGGAATAGAGGTTTATTTTATATTTTTAAATTAATGTTAGTACTTTTACATGATTGTCTAGAGTTAATTGCACTACACGTTCTCAAAATACAGTTTTTTATTTTAAATTAATTTTTAATTTTTAATATTTTAATTTTATCCTTAAACTATGACTTTTATTTTAATTTGGTCCTCAAACTTTTAAACGTTCTAATTTTATCCTTAAAGTTTCGGTATATGCTAATAATGTCTTCTATTAATAAAACATTATTAAAATTATTTGAATGTCATGTAAAGAATTATGTGTACTATATAATAATATGATGTGTCATAAGCGAAAAATAATGTTGTATCACTCCCTCAAAATCATTATTTAGAATGAAATTAAAAGGTTATTTGATTTTTATTTTTGTTCTCTCAATTTGTCTATAATTCTTTTTATGTTTCAAAGTTAAATTATTTTTTATTCAAGTCCAAAATTACTTATCATTCATGTAACATCAAATTATTACATAATGCACATCATGTTTACATGACAATTTATAATTTTTATAACGGTTTTTATTAGCAGAGGACGTGATTAGCATGTATTGATATTTTAAGGATGATATTATAACATTTAAAAGTTTGAGGATCGATTTAGAATGAAAGTCATGATTTGAAGATGAAATTGAGACGTTCGAAATTTTGAAAACTAATTTAAAGCGAGAGCCATAATTTTAAAAAAGAACATGAGGTGCAATTAACTATATCATCTAAGCAAAAAATCAATTTATCTAACCAAACATTTACAATTTATTAGGGGTGTTCACGGACGATTAATCATACCGAAATGGCTTGTCGATACGGTTACCAGAAGTCTTGGTTTGACTTTTTTATGAGCCGTAATTGTCTCATTTAAATCAGTTACCGTCTAGTTAAGAGGTTAACCAGTTTATTCGGTACTGTTACTCGATTAACCATAAACCGTTTTACATAAAACATAAGCAGTAATAAAAGAAGTCAATAACTTAAGTGCATTTCCTAACTTAGTAAATAATCACTAAAACTAATTTTTATTTTTTTTTAATTTGTTCAGTAACTATTTCACCAAAAAATCGTAATCGTAACTGTAACGATCTCATTTAACCATTAATTTTATCGATATAATCATAGTGCTATTTTACTGATTTTTTTTCAAACCAATTACTTTTCATTTAGACAAATTTTTTAATACGGCATATTACTTCGAGTTTTTATAAACAGTCACCTGATGATTAACATCCATGTCCGTCATTAATTGAATTATTTAACAAAAATGGCTTATTGTCAAAATAAATGCCCAAACTATCATGTTTTTCTTTTTTAAGTGTTTAAATTATTTTTTGTCTCTTTTATAGGCTTAAATTATCATGTTTCTTCCTTTTAGGTGCCAACGTTATTTTTCTCCTTTTATGTGCCCAAACTATCATTTTTGTCTATTTTAAGGTCAAAGCGAGACACTTACTTTGATAAAAAAAATGATAGTTTAGACACTTACTTTGACAAACAAATGATAATTTAGGCACTTAAAAGGGTCAAATAATTTAGGCACTTTAAAAACGAGATAATTTAAACACTTGAAAGGGACAAAAATAATTCAAACACCTAAAAAAAACAAGATTATTTAAGCACTTATTTTTATATTAAGCCAACAACAGTACAAGATAAAAGCAATTGGCATGCCTTGCTGGGTTTCGATATTTATTACAGAAATTGTCTTCCGGTAGGAAACACCGACAAAGGAACTTTGCTGGATCGGTTGGTAGGTTCTTAGCATTGACTAATGGAGTTCTTGCTCTATATAAAGCATTCGTCCATGGCTAATGGAGTACTCGATCGTTTCATGCATACGAAAAACTAAAGAAGAAAAGGAAGAAAAAAACTAGAGAAAAAAGAGTGATGGGCAGCTCCATAGCCGGTCGTTGGAGAGAACTAAGTGGGAAGAACAACTGGGAGGGTCTCCTTCAACCTCTGGATCCCGATCTCCGCCGCTACATAATCCACTACGGCCAAAGGACGGCAGCCGTGGGAGACCTCTTCAACAGTAAAACAAGCGAACCTGACGCCTCCAAACAAGAGTTCTTCTCCAAGGCTTGTCTTGTGAAAGGGAACTCATACAAGTACGATATTACACACTTCCTTTATGCCGGCTCGGACCACGTCGAGACCTCGTGGTTCGGATATGTGGCGGTGGCCACCGACGAAGGAAAGCATGCGTTGGGCCGGAGGGATATTTTGATATCTTGGAGAGGAACCTCAACCGCCGAGGAATGGATCAATGATGCGCGGTTTGTAATACAGATATCAGCTTCGGACCTGTTCCCCACCGCCGAAGAACATGGCGCCACCGTGCACCGGGGCTTCCACTCTCTTTATACCGGAACAAGACCGGATTCTACTCGTAGCAAAACTAGTGCCAGAAAGCAGGTCCTGGCCGCCGTGAAGGAACTTGTGAACCGGTACAAAGACGAGGAAATGAGCATAACCGTGACCGGCTTCAGCTTGGGTGCAGCACTCGCGACACTAACTGCAATGGACATAGTTGCCAACGGATATAACAAGCCCACCACCGGCAACCCGTTCATGGTCACGGCCGTCACGTACGGCGGTCCGCGTGTCGGAAACCTCGGTTTGGCTCGCGTATTTGAAACGCTCGGTGATCAACTTCATCTTCTTCGTATCAAAAACCAAAGGGATTCCGTTCCTACTCTTCCGCCGGATAGATTCTCCTACACCGAATTCGGAAAGAAATTGATTGTTAACACTTATGAGTCAAATTACTTAAAGTGGAAGGGACCGTTCGGCTCAACTGACGAAGATGAAGACGAACACAAACCGGTTGAATACTATAGTTGTCACAATATGGAAGTATATTGACATGGAGTTGCGATCAAAGACATCAATACGAACACTCCGGTCGATAAACTCGATCACGATTTGCCACTCGTAAACAAACATTTAGACCGTGTGAAAGACAAGTACAAGATTCCTCCGAACTGGTGGGCCGGCGAGAACCGCACAAAGATGGTTCAATCGGAGAACGGCCGGTGGGTGGTTAAATCTTGATGGTTTTGATATAAATAAGAGCGCTTAGCTGTATCCTTGGCCGAGACATGTATATGAGATGTTCAGCTTAAATCGCCTTTTGTTTGGTGTTTTCAATTATATTCACGTTTATGCATGTTGTAACATTTGTTGTACAATGTAATAAAAGACTTTATGTGCGGTTGGGAATTGGCATGTAAAGTTGAGTTTTGTTAACCGTTAAATTTGAGTTGCTCAATTTATAATTTTAAATAATTTTATTAAATCAAATAAAGTGATTGATAAATCTATCGGGTGTTGGGTGAAATTTTGTGTTTTTGTTATATCTCGAAACTTATTGAAAATATTAAATTTAATAAAATAATAATTTTAATAATGTTTTGGCTGCTCTAAAAGTGTAATAACAACTAAAAAAGTAAAAACATAAAGTTCACACTTCTTTGTAAGCAAATTTGGAACAAAAAAAATTTAGATAAAACTGTCAACTGTAATAAAAAAATTTTCAGATAAAACTGTCAACTGTAAGCAAATGAAGACTGAAATGCACCGTTTATATAATATGTAACCTATTATTAATTGCAGTAGACTTTGATTTTTTTTTCCGGTTCTTAAAGGTTTTGTTCCGACTAATTCGGACAATGCGCATTACAAATCTGATTGTGGTGGGTGAGTCTCCTAGCGAAATTTTTTTACATATACAAGGCCTCGAACTCAAAAGGTTGAATCGTCTGAATGTCGACAATCACCGCTATTTTATTTTGCTCATGGATTTTAGTTTGGATTGTTGGGGGAGATTGTAACGCAGTTAGAAATCGGAGCGAGAGGAGTGGAATCACGTGCAACCGCAGAGGTATGTTAGAATTCAACTCGTTTATTGTTTGAACTTCTGATCGTGGGGAAAAAAGATTACTTGGATAGGTCCTGCAAATAGAAGAATTTTAGATCATCATCCGACCATACTGACCAGTGTGAATATAGACTGGGAACCGAGACCTTTTAAGATGATCAATGCCTGGCTTTCAAGAGAGGATTGTTTAACAGCTATTAAATACTTATTGGGGAACAAAATTCTCTTGAGAACCATATGCCAACCAAGGTACGAAAAGTGAAACGGCTGTTAAAAAAATGGAATGGAGCAGCTTGTGAGGATCTTTATGAAATGGTGAAAAGGCTTTGAAGCTAGAATTGCTCAACTTGAGGACCTTAGGGATGTTGGTAGATTAAATCAACAATTGATTGAAGAGCTTAAGCAATGCAAAACTCAACTGCGGCGACAGAAAGCTAGGATGAACTGGTTAAAACAAGGGGACTTCGAGCCAAGAAGGAGGAGATCCTTGGTCCAAACTAGGGGGAATGGTGGTCAGTAAGCTCAAAACGATTGAAACAAAATTTATTCATTTCAGCAGCACATGGTCTAGGTCAGCGAGAACCATTGCAGCTGCACTTTGGTGCATATGGTTAGCACGAAATCAAAGTTAAGGCAGAATTGCAGAAGCCTGGGCGATCAAAACAACCTTCTCGACTTTCAAAATTTCTCTTTTTGTGGAGCAGTTGTACTCTGTTTTGAGTATGGTGTCCTTGTGGAAATAAGGCAGTAGGAGTTAAGGGCACTATGAAAGGCGAATTTACTGTTTTTGTAAAGTTGTTGAGTATTTTTTTTTTGTTCATTTAGGTTTAAGGGAAGTTTTTAATAAGGCTCGCAATCAGGTTAAGTTTGTATACATGATTCGATCAATAATAAATTATATTTTACCGAGTAAAAAAAAAAATTATATTCTTTTTAAACTATTAAATGACAGTAAATTGATGATTGAAATTAATGATAAAAAACGAGATTTTATAAAAAAACAAAATAGAGATTTCATACATCCATTTACTCTCATTCAACTTTTCAAAAAAATGTATATCGTAACTTGTTAAATTCAAACTCAATATAGTACTTGTATATTGTAACTTGTACGTTACTGGTTGGTTGTAACATAATATGTGTGTTCGTTATGCTTAGTAAAATAATATCAAATTTTAAAATATAATATATGTCAATGTACGTTTAATATTATAATTTGGGGATTACTTTTAGTAGTGTTATATATTGTTGTTAGATCAGTTTTTTCAACGGACTATTAAAAATATTTAATCAATATTAATGGGATTGGTTCAAGTGATAAGCAGCTTTGTATTGTTTAAATATGTCTCGAATTTGAGACGTTTTGTATGTTAAAAATTTTCGCTGGAAAACTCACTTACTAAAATTAAATATATAATGCGGGCCAGTTCAAAATAGTCAAAGCTAAACCCAAAAATAAAAAAGGCAACAAAAAAATTAATAATCAATAAAATGCGTACATCATTCACTTGCCATTAACATTTCAAAGCCTTTAAATAATGATCAATGCGAATAAAAACTCTGGTCTAGGGCGAGTTGGCTACTATTCCTCCATCTTCCACTTTTCAAAAGCCCTAATAAGTAAATTACCCCTAAACTATACTTTAATTCACGTTTTGACACCTAAATTATAGTACCTTAATTTATATTTGTGCCCTTTTAGTCAAAAGTGGCTTTACAGTTTCATCGTGTAACCTTTTTGGCCCTTTAATCGAAAAATTATATTATAAGCTCGTCCTGTCACGTTATTTATGGTTCTAATTAATAAAAATTATTAATTTTATTTTTTTATGACATTTTTTTACTAATTTTATCAAGTGAATTTTACATGGTAAAAATTATTTTTTAAATTTAATTTACAATAAATAAAAGTGAAGATCCACTTAATAAAAATATAACATAAAAAATAATAAAAAAATGATTGATTTTTATTAATAAAAAGATGTCATAGATGATGTGAAAGAACGAGCATATGATATAATTTTTCTTTTTAATCGACGGTTTTAAAAAAATGTTGGACCTTCCAAGCTAATTAATGAAAGACACGTGAAAAGCCAAATTGAGAATAAGCTATAGTATAAAGGTCAAACTGGACTAAAAAATATAAACATCAAAACTCAAAATTCTAATAAGTTCTGAAATACCCCGACTTCTTATTGACCCAATTTTTACTCTAAAACTCCCGTCATCATTTCCTATTTGTCATTAGATATTTTTTAAAAAAGCTTATAAAGAATTAAGAAATTAATATTTATTTTTTGGATACTCATATTCTGACCTCTAAATCTGGTCATTTTCGATCGTGGCTTATTCATGTTCTTAAATGTTTTTTAACCGTTTGAATTTATAAAAAAATATATCAAATTATTTAATTGATTGGAATTCGAAGAAGATGGCGAAGAGAGATGAACATAAAAAAGCAAAAATAATGTAAAATCGGATCAGATTGACCGATTAAGTTGATTGATTCAGGAGCATATAGTCTAATTGATTGAATCGACGGGGTAAAATCGAAAATTATATAAACGGTAAAAAATGAAAACCGTGACAAATAAAATCGAGGGTTCCACGGGTGAACTGGTTTTTTGACTTTTTTCTGAATTTTTCATTCACTTAGTGTTAAAACTAATAGATTTATCGGCTGAACCAAAAATCGATGTGCCGACTGATTCCGTTACCGATCCGATTTTATTACATTGACAAGTAATGGGAACCCTACTTTCCAATTTAAACTGTGGATTTTAAATTTCAATAAAAATAAAGTTTAATGTCAAAAACAAGTGAAACTATTATGGTTTTTATTTTTAAGTGTCTAAAATTTTTTGTTCTTTTTAAGTGTCGAAATTATTTCGATTTTTATTTTTAGGTGCCTAATTTTTTTACCCATTTAAGTGTCCACATTATTATTTTTTTCCTTTTAAGGTCAAATTGAGGTACTTATTTTGATCAAAAATATTATTTGGGCACTTGTTTTGACTAAAAAATTATAATTTAAGCACTTAAAAGAGATAAAAAAAATTAGACATTTAAAAAAACGTGATAACTTAAACATTTAAAAAAGATAAAAAAAAATATAAGTATCTAAATAAGAAAAATAGATCTAAACACTTATTTTGGTATTGAGCCTTAAAAAAAAATTGGGAAAAAGGTAATTATGAATAACTAACTGAGATGTTAGTTTATTTGATTTTGAGAACTGAAGTAATTGAGATGTTGTTTACCATATTTGACCTTAACCCCAATAATCACACAATTCAAGAGGTATTTGTATATAGATTTTTAATACATGTTTTGCCTTTGTTGTAGCACACTAAAATCGGATAAAAATATGAATGCTAAGAATAATTAAGATAGATGGGAATAGAGGTTTATTTCATATTTTACCCTTTTTAAATTAATGTTAGTACTTTTACATAATCGTCTAGAGTTAATTGCACTACACGTTCTCAAAACATAGCTCTTATTTTAAATTAATTTTAAACTTTTAAATATTTTAATTTCATCCTTAAACTATGACTATTATTTTAATTTAGTCTTCAAACTTTTAAACGTTCTAATTTTATCCTCGAAGTTTCAGCATATGCCAATCATGTCTTCTATTAATAAAACTATTATAAAAATTGTTGAATGTCATGTAAACAATTATGTGTACTATATAATAATATGATGTGTCATAAGCGAAAAATAATATTGTATCACTCCCTCAAAAACATTATTTAGAATGAAATTAAAAGGTTATTTGATTTTTATTTTTGTTCTCTCAATTTGTCTAATTCTTTCTATGTTTCAAAGTTAAATTATTATTTTTATTTAAGTCCAAAATTACTTATCATTTATACAACATCAAATTGTTTTTTTATTTGAAGAATTAAATTATTTTTTATTTAAGGCTAGGAAGCTGTCCTATGAAGGCTTCAATTGATCCAATCTGTTCTCTTTAGCATCCAGGAATATTGGAGTCGACAATTGGTTCTCCCTGTAGCTGCTATTTGAAGAATCAATCAGCTCTGCACTCCGTTCTATTGGAAAGGGGGGGGGGGGTCTCAGCTTGAAGGATATTGCGACTTGGAACATGGCCTGCTTCGTCTTTCTCATTAGGAAAGTGTTATTGAAAGAGGGTTCGATTTGGGTGGCTTGGCTACACTCCTATGTCATTAAGGAAGGGAAATTTTTTGCAACTTGATTGTCCGCAAACATGTAGTTGGACGTAGAGGAGCTTGTTGCGCTTTAGAGGGTCTGCTGCAGCATTACAGGGGCTATTGGATCATGATCTAGGCTCGGTCAAGTCGATATGGAATGAAATTAGGGTAAGGAAGGACCGGGTTCCTTGGGAGAAATTGGTGTGGCATGCTAGGTGTCACGGCCATACCTTCGTTCACTCGACAAGTAGGTCGTGCGGCACTAGGAAGGGACGTTTCCCGACCAAGTCAGCCCTTGATCTCGGTGTATCTTTGTTCACTCGGTAAGTCAATCGTGCGACACTTGAAAGGGACGCTTCCCGACCAAGTCAACCTTGCTCTCTATAGATCTGTACCAGATAAAACAAACAACGCGTCAGGTCTCAAGCCACAACATAATCCCTCAAGCCACGAGTCGATACCGTAGGGCATAGCGGATGCCCATAGTTGACCCCCACCTTCCCCGAAGGAAAAAGTAGTTTTATTAAATAAAAGAAAATATTCGGGTTACAAAAGAAGACTCACCCACACCATCGACTTGGACGGTAGGGGCCGCCTCGATGGTGTGTAGGATACGTACCTGTACCAGTGGATCAGTCCAAACTCTGCCGACTGTCCACCCCTTACATATATGCGAAAACAATTTTATGGAAATGACCCGAGTAGACACTGAAATGCTTGAAACGGGGACATTCTTCCCTAACTATGGAAGTACAGACTCTTTTCCCTAAACATAACAATGATTGAAACGAGGACAACTTATTACCTACTCAACCATGAGGCCTTATACATAGCTAGCCACGTTATATCTACCCGGTTGTGGTCCTATAGAGGGGATGGCCACAACATTCTCCCCCACCTAATTTGTCGACGTCATCTTCGACTTGGCGGAGTTGAGCTTCACGCTTCCCAGACACATCTCCTCCATCCCTGTATAATTGCATTGCTGACAACGTCTTCCCAGTAGCCTTTGGAAGAATTTTGGCCTCTGCCACTCCTGGTTGCTCCCCTTGGAAGATCAAACAACTCGCCGAAGGGACGGGGACGGCTTTCGCACATATCATGAAGTCCAAACCTATGACGACATCAAAGTCATCCATAGGGACTACTGTGTAGCTAATCTTTCCCTCCCATGATCCAATCTTGGTCTTCACATTCTTTACACTTCCCCATATACTTGATGCTTCAGAATCACAGCTTTTATTCGCCCCACATCCTTGGTCAGAGTCAGATTGCACATTTCCGCTTCCTCTGGAGAAATGAGGGAGTCAGTTGCTCCTGTGTCTACCAAGGCCTTTGTGACTTTCTCATTCAAAACTATGTCACATACATAAAGCCTCTCCTTGGTTCTGTCATAGCCTTGTCTTGTTCTGTTTGCATAGAATATAAGAAACGGATAGAACCCATTCTAGCTGGTTCATCCCTCTTGTCATCCAAATGGTGGCCAACCTGATCCAAACCTTTTGGAGTAGTTCTCAGCGCCGATAGTGCACTCCTCTGTGGACATTCTGCCAGTCGGTGGGGACCCTGACAAAGAAAGCAGAGTAGCCCTCGCCTAGAGGAATCATTATTATGTCCTCTATCTCTTCCCCAAGTTGAAGGTTTCTCTACTCGTGCCACTTTATAACTTGCTATCCTATTGCCATTGAAGTTACCATGGTCAATGCCATTACCCGTACTATTGCCATTGACATTACCATTCCCATTGCTCTGACTACTGCCATCGCCACTTGCGGGTGTGCCCTTACGCTTTGTGGAACCTTCACTGTAATCACTAAGTCGTTCGGCAGCAGCCATCGCCTCAACCACATTTTGCGGTCTTTGTCTCTAGACCTATGTTCTCGCCCATAATTTGAGTCCTTCTAGGAAGTATAACATTTTGTCCTGTTCGGGCATATCCTTGATGTCTAACATTAACGCGGCAAACTCTCTCACATACTCGCGTACGGCCCATGTGTGTGAGAGATCTCTCAACTTCTTCCGTGCATTATACTCCACATTCTCTGGGAGGAATGCATTCTTCAATTCCTTCTTCATCTCCTCCCAAGTCTTGACGGAGCACATATTGCCATCGAACTTGGACCGCCACCACAACTTAGCATCCCTTGTCAAATACATCGAGGCAGTGGAGACCTTGTCCTCATCTGATGTTGTATGAACTACTCGAAAGTATTGTTCAATGTCAAATAAGAAATTCTCAAGTTCTTTGGCATCTATGTTCCCTTCAAACCGTTGGGGATCTGGGACCTTGGCCCTCTGGCCCCTGTCACCTACAGTTGAATTGCCTACGGCCAATTGGACTAGGTTGACAAGACATCTGAGTTCTGCCAACTCATTCTTAAGGTCACTCATAGCTTCTTTTGCTTCATTACTGAGTTCCTTTATGGCATCCGCCAGTTCCTGTTGGGCTTCCTCAATTTCCCTAACACGATCGCTCGTGACCATATGAGCTCTCATGACAGCTACTGCAGCTTCCAGCTCTTCAAATTTAGCAGGGTCAACCGACTTATTGCTTCGACTTTTAGCCATTTCAAAAGTAAGTATGCACCCATGTATCCTGCAAGCACAGCCAAGCACCATTGTGCCAAGGAATGAAAAATAATTGTCAGATTCCCAATGATCAAGTTAGGCACTATTGTGCCACAAAACCAACAACATTATTCTTTTCAACACAACAAACGCCTCTGCGTTGAACATAAATGAGCCTCATAGGGGGTTACTTTCCACGTGACATCATGCTAGGATAATCATTTTTTTTGGTTGATGACAGGCACCTCTGTGCACTGTTTGCAATATGATTTCCAAGCATGCATCAACGATTCACAAGTAGTCGGCTTCTCAATACTGAGGTAACCATAGTGATTAACGTCAGACACCTCTTGTGTACTGATTTCACTATGACGACCCAGCTAAGACTTCAAGACACATTGAGTGCCTCGGCACAAAACAACCATAGTGCATAACGCCAGTCACCTCCGTAAACTGATGACACTATGTTTGAACTCATTTGCACCTCTGTGCGATAAACGATAAGTGCCTCTTGCACAAAAACAACCATAGTGGTTAACGCCAGTCACCTCCGTGTACTGATCCCACCAGGTCCAACTCGTTAGCACCTCTGTGCAATATAAAGATCGAGCACCGCTTATGCTTCGATCGCTATAGTGGTTACCGACAGGCACCTCTGTGCGCTGGCTCCACTATAAAACTCACATGCACCTCTGTGCCACAAATTCACAACTGAGCACCACTGTGCCAAAGGAATGAGCGCCACTGCGCGAAGATAATAACCAAGCACCTCTGTGCCCGAAACAATAGTCAGGCACCTCCGTGCACTAACCAACCCTCAATTTATTTCACATTGTGGACTCACCCAACCCACTCCTTTTACGAGGGCGCTTGGTGTGGAGTCCAACCATCTAACGTCGTACAAAGTTTAAATTCACATCAACCCGGCTCGAAAGCCTTGCTCTGATACCAAGTGTCACGGCCATACCTTCGTTCACTCGACAAGTAGGTCGTGTGGCACTAGGAAGGGACGTTTCCCGACCAAGTCAGCCCTTGATCTCGGTGTATCTTTGTTCACTCGGTAAGTCAACCGTGCGACACTTGAAAGGGACGCTTCCCGACCGAGTCGACCTTGCTCTCTATATATCTATACCAGATAAAACAAACAACGCGTCAGGTCTCAAGCCACAACATAATCCCTCAAATCACGAGTCGATACCGTAGGGCATAGCGGATGCCCATAGTCGACCCCCACCTTCCCCGAAGGAAAAAAGTAGTTTTATTAAATAAAAGAAAATATTCGGGTTACAAAAGAAGACTCACCCACACCATCCACTTGGGCGGTAGGGGCCGCCACGATGGTGTGTAGGATACGTACCTGTACCAGTGGATCAGTCCAAACTCTGCCGACTGTCCACCCCCTACATATATGCGAAAACAATTTTATGGAAATGACCCGAGTAGACACTAAAATGCTTGAAAAGGGGACATTCTTCCCTAACTATGGAAATACATACTCTTTTCCCTAAACATAACAATGATTGAAACAAGGACAACTTATTACCTACTCAACCATGGGGCCTTATACATAGCTAGCCACAGTATATCTACTCGGTTGTGGTCCTATAGAGGGGATGGACACAACACTAGGCATATCCGTCGGCATTCTAATGCTGCTTGGATGGCCATATTGGATAGGCTGCCTACTAAGAGCAGGCTCGCTTGGAGGGTGGAAAATGATGGGAAATGCTTGATGTGGTGATGTAGAGGAGGAGAGCCGTGATCACTTGTTCTTTCAATGCTCATTTTTGAAACAGGTTTGGGGGGCAATTTTGAGTGCTTGTCATCTCAATCGGATTGTGTTATCGTGGAAGGCTGAATTGCAATAGGCTTGCTCCAATTTGAAAGGAAAATCCCTGCAGGCTTATATCTTTAAACTGGCTTGGAATGGCTCCATTTACATGTTATGGAAGGAGCGGAATCATAGACATTTTTGAGGGGTTCAGTCTCCGCCTCTTGATATTGTACAGCGGGTGAAGGATACTGTTAGGCGTAAATTGTTATGTAGAATACAGAATGCACAGTTACAGGTTTACATGCCTCTTGTATAGAATGAGGTCTAGATACATAGGGACTTTTGTAATTTGATTTTGGTTGGAATATAAAGTACACATTCATCTGAACGTCAACTACTAACTGAAGGTAATGGGAGAGACCATATTGAATGCGAACTAAAAGTTTGGTGACTATATCGAATTCAAACTAAAAGTTAAGTGACTTTATCGAATATTTTAAAAATATGGTGACAAAAATGAATTTGCCTAAAAAATTTGGTGACCATTTATGTAATTTACCTACAAAATAATTCTTAAACTTATCACTATTTTATACCATATATTTGTAGTGACAATTTTGTAACCGTTCGATGATGGGTTTAATGACTATTTTATAAATTTTAAAAAAATGAACGCAAGGAAAAGACGATCGAAGGCGTCCTTCGGGAATATGCCTTTGAAAATGACGCGTGGCGGAAATCGGAAGGTCGCCCGGTCAAAGCGCTCCCCAAAATTCGAAACACAAAGAGTAGGCGCGAAAACTGAAGCAAAGCAGAAAACCACAACGCACTGAATACACTGAGATTCGTGCATTTCTCCCCGTTTTTTGAATTTTTAAATTTCATATTTCATCCGTTATATATATATATTTTTAATTTCCCAGTTTAATCAGCTTTGAAGCAGCTTCGTTCGCCGATGTTCTGATCTCTTGGGAGTAAGTTGCTGAAAATTTTAAAATTTTGTTGCTGTAAAATGATGTTGTTTTCGTGCTTTCAGCTTTGAGCATCCCACATTTCGTTATTTAGTGTAAGCTACTAAGCTGAGTTTTTTTTGACATTTTATGAAGTTTCTGTTTGTTTAGCGAGAAAATTTAAGGAAAAAAAAAGAGATAGAAACGAAGTGGAAAATTTGAAATCCGTGTCTTCCGGGTTTCAATTTAGGCTAGGGTTTCGTGTTTTCCCACATTCACAAAGATTTTAACTATTCTAATTAGAATGGAATGGAGCAGGGTGTTTAAGTTTCAGGGTTTTCCATTTTGTGATACTATTTCTTACTAGGTAAATGAATGGAATCTTTCATTGGTATGAAGAAATTTTACTCTTTTTTGCAAATTCATGTTACAAGCAATGGTGCTTCCTGTAAAACTCTTTAACCCTGTGAAAATAGGTGGATAGCCAGTAAAATGCTGAAGGCACACATGCAAAGGAAAGCCAAAGGACCCTCCAAGGTCACTTCACAACAGGTAGCCTTTGAGCGAAAGAGTAAGGTGAATCTTGCGCTGAATAAGTTAGCCGATAGAGATACATATCAAATCGAAGCTGATGAGCTTGAGAAAACAGCAGAATGTTTAACCCCGGATAAGATTTCGCTGCTTTTGTCATGTATATTGGAGACTGATTCAGAGCAGAAGAGCGCGGTTAGAAAGGAATCTGTCAGGTTGATGGCTACATTAGCTAGATTCCATCAGGGCCTAATTGTTCCGTATCTAAGTAAGATGGTTGCTAGCATTGTTAAGAGGCTTAAGGACCCAGACTCAGTTGTGAGGGATACTTGCCATGAAACAATGGGTGTTTTGGCTTCGAAATTGAGTGATCACGAAGACGATAATAATGGAGTTTTTATAATGTTGGTGAAGCCACTTTTTGAAGCATTAGGTGAGCAAAATAAGCATGTGCAATCAGGTGCGGCTTTGTGCTTGGCAAGGGTCATTGACAATACGCATGATCCTCCAGCTTCAATTTCGCAGCGGATGTTGACTCGCACTACAAAATTGCTCAAGAATCCACACTTAATGGCGAAATCATCAGTAATTGAGTTAAACAGAAGCATTATCCAGGTCCGTTTTAGGTCGGATGTGTAACAAATGACACATAAGTTGTTTCCATTTAAATCCTTAG
>JAGYYJ010002198.1:0-56125 GCA_019671005.1 Hibiscus mutabilis
ACTGAACATAATTACTCTTTTCTAATGACCAATTCTTGCCAAATGTCCTTTTCTAGGACAATCTTATCCCTGATGCAATCAGACTTCACCAAATACTTACCATTACAGTCAATTGTTAATTACTGATAAATAGTTTCACTAACTTAATAATAGTCTGAAGTTCCCTTATGCTATTCGCATTACCTTTTTACAGCCTATGTTGACAGCAGCCCTACCTGCCCATTCAGAAGCTTGTTCTAGACTTATCTAAGACTACCTGATACTAGTTCAGCCAAGAACATGCATGGAGACTGGTTTTGAAAATTTAAAAGTTGGCCCAAATCAGGTTTTAAATAACAACTAATTTCAATCTCTGTCCCAACTCCAAATCAAAGGACATTGATATCAGCTGCATCAAATAAATACTTATGGAAATATCTCTGAAATTCCAAAAAATAAGATAACTAAAACATGAAAAATTAAGATCACCAAGCTAGATTTGCAAGATATGATACAGTATCCATTAGTAAAGAATATATAAACAAACAATGAGGAGGTTCATCAAAATTTTCAGGAGGATAGCACACCCACCATTTTCAAGGGCTTCCTGGACAGACTGGAGTGCAAGAATAGACTGGACCAATGGGTCTTGATCTGTTGAAGGCTGATGATTCTCACTCTTTTCATCTTTATCCTCCCAAGATAATCCTGCAGCTAAATCATCAGGTGAAAGTTCCTCAATGACACCAGAATTTTCTTTCCTATAAGCAGTTTGAACTTCCTCACTGATCTGGTGTTCGTCTTCATGAACTTCATCACTATTTTCCCCATCATAACTAACAGAGTTTCCGCATTGCTTTCCGTTACTTGTCACTGAAGAAATTGGACCCTGCACAAAGATAAAGTTGGAGCTTCTTGAGTTGGATTCCATGCTGGAATGAGAGTTTTCCTTCTCGATTTTGACCCTTACTCCTCTGGCCTTCTTGCTGCTTTCAGCACGACCTTTTCCCTGTTGAACTCTTTGACTTGAATTACCCATGGTGTTCCCACTTAAATTCTCCATCTGGTGTTTCTTGTGAATGTAGCCCAAAACTGAAGGCAGGTCATATCTGACCTTTGGCATACTAGCTGCTGTAGATGACTTGCTACTCCGATCCTCGCTATTTTCAGAGTCTGTAGCGGAAGCAAAAGCAGCTCCAACTGCAAAAATGGAATCTGAATTGAGGCTATGCATCAAGAACCCAGAAGAAACACTTGCATTCTTCAACATATTCATTGGTTCAGTAGGGGATCCATTGTTCTGCTTGACCTCAGGTGATTCCCTATGTTGTGGTTTACTTGGATCCGGATTTGCAGAACCGGTTAAACCTCGTTTCAATATTTTACCGCTGTCCATCATGACAGTGGCATCCTTAACAAAATCTCGCTTAATCCGCCTCCATTTCTTCAAGCCATACCCTTTGGTGGTAGGAGAAGTTGACGCACCAGGAGATTTAACTGCTGCAAGAGGTGAATGCATTGGCTGCACAATCTCAGCAGTACCCTTTACATGATTATCAGCTGTCCAAGCATCGGATTCATCAGTTAGAACAGTGGCTAACCTCCGAGCCTGTTCATCATTTCCATTATCCTTAATCTCGTGATCATCAAGTGTGCTTATTCTTGATTGTATCACCATCAACATGAGGTATTGCATTCTGAGTGGCTTCATTATCCTCAACCAATTCAAGTGTAGAACTTTCGCTTTCCAAATCCATAACTGTAAATTGGGTATTGCACAAGATTCACTCAGATCAGGATCACTAACAATAACTACCATTCCACCAAAATCATGTCTGACTCAAATAAAAATTTGAAAGAATGAAAATCAACCCAGCTATTTTCCCCAATTTGGAAAAAAGTCAATGAAGTGAAAAAAAATTAACTGCACCCATCATTGGATTATCAATTAAACATCAATTTCAAATACAAATTAAAGAATTCAAAGAAGCAAATGAACTTAATTATTCTATAAATACACATCACGAAAGCATATCAAAGATTGAATTGAAATAATTAAAAAAAGTTTTAAAAAAATAAGATGTAATTAATAAGCTGTGCAATTAAAAGTCGTACCTTTATTTAAGCAGACATAGATATATGTTTGTGAGAAATGGAAGTATAGGTTTAGAATCGAAGATGAAGAAGGTAACGGTGATGATAAACTGAAGGAAGTGGGAAACCCTAGACAGTGGTTAGATTTGCAGATTTTTATATAGAAAAAGGGATTAAGTTTATTTATTTAGAAAAAATAATATAATTTCGTTTATTTAAAAATGACCCCAAAATAAGCCAACACAAATGATCATTGAACTATGTTGAAATGATTTTTGTGATCATTTAATTTTTCGAAGTTATAAAATGGTCATAATATTTTTATTCAATTCCAAGATGATCCCTATTAGTGATAATTGTTTTGATAAGTTTAAAGATTATTTTGTAATAGTTTTGATAATTTTAATTGATATTTTATAATATTCAATGTTAAATGGCCAAAAGAATTATTTATGTCTAAAAATTTAAAGATATCATAATCAACTATTTATTTTTTATAAAATTAAAAAAATATATCAAAAATAAAGTTCAAATAATGTTTTTCGGGGCGAAAACAATGTGAAGATGTTTTTTATTCATTACCATTTTAAATTAAATCTCAATATCCTTCCATGTAGGCGGAAAAAATCATTTTAATCAAACATTGAATCGCGTTTTGATGACCGTGAGATTTTTTACAATACATTTATAGTTATTTTTTAAATAAAATTGAGAGAATGTCATTTTTCTAAATAAATATTTAATTTGAATTTTTCATATAAATATGACTAAATTTGCAGTTATATAGGGAAGGGATTTAATTTATTTATTAAGCAAACAATTGTGTCATATCATATAATTTCATTTGTTAAAAGGACAGTTTATGAACATTTTTATTTTAAACTATAATTTTCTTTTTTCATTGAATTTTAATTATAAAATGTATAATTTTTAGATTCGATTCTTAAATTGTCCCTAATAGTGATTTTTTATAAATTTTGATATGTTTTAAGGATCATTTTGTGATAATTTAATAAATTTAATTAATAACTTTGTAACATTCAAAAGTTAAATGGTCACAAAAATTATTTAAGTCTAAAAGTTTAAAGATATCAGAGTCAACGATTTATTTATTTTACAAAAAAAATTAAAATTAAAGTTCAAAATAATTTTTTTGGGGACAAAAACATTAACAAAACGTCTTTGCTTTTCAAAATTATAAATTAAGTTTTAAATTTGAATTCAAAAAATCATCTTAGTCAAACATTCAAATACATTATGACCTTTCTAAGTTTTACAATATAATTATAGTTCAAACTTTTAACTCACCATTTCACTTAAAAGGACAGTTTCTGAATTATTTGTTTTAATCCCTATTATTTCATTTTCTTTCATTTTAATCTTAAAATGTAAAAAATAGACCGATAGAATCGGCGGAAGCTAAAGACGACTTCCTTAGAAATTAACTACCTTTTTCTAAATAATTTTCAAAATCGGTATAACTATAATGTTACCGCATAAATAAAATGTACTATTAAATAATATTTTAAGTTTAATATTTTTACAATAAAATTTAAAACTTGTTATAAAATTATAAATAAAATTTTAAAATTTGTCAAAAGCCTAACATTATTAAAAAATATAAAATTTAAGTTATAATAATATTTATGTTATTTTTAGTTTTAAATTAAATTTATTATTACCGTTTTATTACAAAAAGAATCAAATGAAAAAAACAATTTACACACGAGACATTAAACTAAACTCACTGATTAGAAAACAAGGGCTGGACTGGTTGGCTGCCTGCCCATCATTGAAAAATTTAACATCAGACAAAGATGGGTGTTGTTTTTTTTAATTAATGAACTCACGTTAGATTATTTAGTTGTAGTAGTTTTAATAAATTTTAAATTCTATTTTAATCTTACTTAAAGTGAAGAAAAAAAAGTTTAGAAAAATTGATTAATTATATTATTTTATTACAAATCAAATCATAACACACAAACAATTCACTGAAATATAAAAATAAACAACATTAAACTAAATGTGATTATCAACAAAGTTTATGTATTTGTACGTTTACATAAATTTTAACATCAAATTCAAACCTACGTATTTCCAATGTTTTAATTAAAGCTTGTTTCTTTTTCTTCTTTAGTTCTTCGTTTAGTTCTTCTAATCGGTATCCTGCATGCATGTCCATCACTGCAACATGCTAATATGCATACATATAATCACTATATATACATAGATCCTTCGACATAAGATATATTATGTTGTATTTTAGATATGCATATACATACCACTGATTCTCTATATACGATCATATCATAATTAAACATGTATGTATATATATATTCATATATCTTTATTATATTTGATGTTCTCGTCTGCATATTTTCCTCACTCTAAACAGCTACCCACTATTAATTGTCTCATGCTCGTCAGACATATGCATGTTTAGCCATGCAATGTATACAAATACGTATTCTCAAAAAGCTATGAGACATCAGTAAACTTTGTATTATATATGAGGTAATTATTCCATGTACAAGCGCTTTAGTTTTAGGAATTGAAGATTTTGTTTAGGGTTTAGTTTTAATTTGATTTATAGTTTTAAATTTAAAGTTTTAATTATGATTTACCCTAAAAAATAAATTTTAACCTCTAAATCTTAAATTCTAACCATAAACCTTAAATTTTAAAGCTTTAAATCCTAAACCGAGTCTCTAAAACCTAAGCTAAAATTAAAGCTTTTATAAAAACTTTTTGTTTTTACCATCAATATAAGATATTTTCCTTGAAATATATATATTATCATTATGCCAAACAACAAAAAGCTAAACGCTGCTTTTGTGTGTGTATTCAGATTTTCAACATGTCGTCAGGTTACATTCCTTAATTCCAACATCTACATATTCACAATATTACTTAAGATTTTCATTAGTGAAATTGACCAAAAAAAAGAAAGCATTGCCTTTGTTCACATGCAAACCATTTGAAAATGTGGAAACAACTCAACAAGTATAACAAAACATTAGAAACTACTTAATACAAGGACATTAAAGTCTGCACTTTCTCAGGTTTATTCAAGGATTTTGCTTATATATTTATAGTCTTTGTGATAACTTTCTAGTTGCCGAAGCACAAGTCTCAAAAACTGTGAAAAGTTTGTTCAACAGTAAGTGAAAATAAAAAACTAAAATACAAACTCTGAGATCTCAAATGCTAAAACTTGCACCGAATCTATTATATAACTCGAACTGCAATTATTTTAGCTCATGGAGAAGCTCAAGATTCGGTACTAGTTTGATATGAAAGTTGAAACCTGTGGATGCCCGGAACAGACCATCTGACAATTCCCATACCGCACAAAGCTCTAAGACAAACTCGGAGAATAGTAAACTGCAGGTCTGAGATGGCCTCTTGAGGGTGATGCAACCATGAGAGGAGCTCGCTGTGGCACCCCAGAGCCTTCTGAAGTGCAATCCCATCGAAAAGGAACTGTATTGGCTCGACCAGAAGGGATTGCATTGAAATTCTTATTTTGTGCCATGGTTGGGTCACCTCGTAAAGAGTCTCCTGGCTGATTACGAGAAAAAGGATTCCTGTGACTCACACTATGGTCGAGAACTAACGGCATTGAAAGGCCAGGTGGTATCAGTGAGCTTTCCCTCAAGTCTTCAAAATGCTTAGCAGTGTCAACAAACTTGTTTGTTTCACTTTCAGGAGCATCATCAATGACAATCACTTCTTTACTGGAAACAGCAGAATCACCATTCCTATGTCTGTAGTCTAGAGTTACAAATTTCTCCATATCTGGACCTGGCCTGTTCTTCGGTCTGCTCGGTTGAGCTGGCAAATGATAGTCACCTGCATATTTGTAGAGCTCCATGGAGGTTGTCAAACCACATTCCATACGCTCATCAAAAAACATGCCAGCTGGAAATTGTGCCAGGGTTTGTGGTGTTCCAAGATTTGTGCAGTTTCATATCCATTTGTTAATTGGACATCAAAAGATTGCCCCACCAAATCTTTTGGATGCTGATCAAAGATTAAAGAACTCCGAGGCATTGTCTGACGGAAGGGTATTCCACCTTGATTCTCAATATTGCTAGGAGAGGTTCCAGACGAAGTTGGAAACTTAGGAGTTAGATGATTACTCTGGGCACATGACTGGGCCTGACCAAGTGGCACAGACGTGTTTTCCTCCTTGTTAACCACCATTAAGTTCTTTCCCATCAGCCTGAGAACCGGATTAGAAGAAGATGGGGTTACAGGATCACAGTTACTGCGATCAGAAAGCTTGACACCAGCATCAGGGAATCCTTTAAAAGCGACAGAACCTGCATGAGGTTTCATAACAGATGGAACCATTTGTTCGGATCCTAAACTCGCACTACTGCTCAGAGAGTTTGTTTCTGGTCTAGTATCCAAACATCTAGACTGATATTTTGATTGCCAGCAATTTGCATCCCCATGGTAGGGACCATCATCGAAGCTGTTGTCCGTCGCCTTAGTAGTGGTGACTCCTGATAATTTAAGGCAAAACCCTGGGATGATCTGTCTTTTCTCTGGCAACAGCAAGGCTGGTCGTCATTTCTGAAAATCAAAGGTCTCTTTTCCAGAGACATTCTACACACTCTAAACTCCTCTCCTTCAAAAGTTCTTTCCAGTCCTGCGCTTGTATGAGGAAATGCAGCACCATTTTCAACTAAAGGCTCAGATTTGGCAGTAGAGTAGCCAGACCTATAATTTTCTAGCATTGCAGGATTATCGACAAATGCTAATGGTTCTGCAAACTTCGAATCTGACTTGGCTTCCAGAGAATTAGAGATTGTAGACACTGCAGAAATGGGTGAATCTGATGAGTCCCCATCAACCAAATCAAGCTGATCCTGAGAGGATTGAATTCGGCTGGTGGTCAATGATGAATTCCCTTGAAAATCATCAGAAACCATGCCCCTAGGACTAGGCAAAAATGATCCTGGTGGACCAGGAATAGGTATCGGATCAACCTCAGGAAAAGAGTTCAATTGTGCCGCATCAGAATCCAATTCTCCTCCCATATTACCTGTTTGTCCAATAATATCATGGCTAACTTCAGCACAAAACATGTGTGGTTCACCAACAAGACTTGGCTCAGTAAGGTCAGCCAGTCCTTCACCACCACACAAAGGCACGCTGTAATCCTCATGAGTCTGTAAAGAATTGGACCTATTCTCGGAAAGATTACTCAGTTTGTTAAACTTGGTTTCAACCGAGTGACTCAAACTAGTGACAGTCTCCTCAAAAGATTCCAAGCCATCAGCTTTATCCAGAATATTCTCACTACTCTTGCAGAAGAATCTGTGTTCTCCATCTCATCATCAGAAGAAAAATCAGGTGCCGAATGTATGCTATTCAAAGCCATGGATTCCTCCCTCCAGGAAATACTTCTTCCTCTTTGTTCTCCAGATGGGGCTCCTTGGATGCTGCTTCCACCAAATGACATTTCTTCAGTAATCTCTTTCCTTCCACGTTGATTTTCAGAACTATCATGCACAAAATCACATTCTTGATCAGACTCAGGACCCCAGGATACATCCTCCTCATCCGTTTCTTCCATAAAATGCAGCCGACTTTCTGTCATTAAATGATTCTTAACCAAGTTAGACCTGCTAGCAGATGACACATTTTTCTTTAGTGAGGATATGATGCGTTTGAATGCAAAAGAACGACCACTAATAGGTGCTGTAGCAGTGACAGGAGTATTGGGATTACTATTTGCATCAATATCAACCACCTTCTTGCTCAATGAAGATGAACAATTTCCACCAGTTTTCAAAGATTTCACCAAATGATCCTTATCTAGATGGGAATGGTCTTTGCCTGACTGATTTTCATTTTGAAGTGATCTTAGCTCCACCTTGTTACGGATTCTTGCTCCGCACAAGGAACTCCTTACTCTCTTTCTTCCAAAAGAATGCTCCCTCTCATCCGCATCCGGGGCTTCATAAACTGGCTTCTCTGTCCTTTCACATTTTTCAGAAGAAGTATCAGATGAACTTTGTAACTTGCGAACACAATTTCTCTCCACAACAGGATCTCCTTGATGTTGTTGGTCACTTTGAAGCTGCAAGTCCAGGGTAACATTCCGTCTGCAAACAGAAGGTTGATGTCCATCTTGATTATTAGGCTTCCTTGAAAGACAAGCTTGTTTAGAGCACACCCTTTCCCTAAGGTGTCTAGAGTCACTGGATTTAATTTGCTTTGGCACATCTGGTCCCTCACTTGCATTGCAACTTTCTGCTACTCCACGGCACCCTTCTTGACCTCCAACCATCTGTTGAAAAACAGTATAGCAGCCGTGTCGATTACAAATGCTAAATTCTTCAATTACAGAAATTGCAAAAGGGTGAGAAGTTAAATCTTTTATGGTAAGAAAACATTCATCTTTTTATACCCTATTATTCTAGCAGCATGGGAATACCATAATCACTGCAGATCTTATAATCACAAACAACAAAAGCACAGAACGAGTTCAGCAACTAAGGGCATATAAGATTGTTTATTTTTAATTCAAAATTTACCGTTTTCAATTCATTCAAGAACTTATAATCACAAACTACAAAAACATGGAGCTGGTTCGGTGGCTAGGCATGTAAGACTGTTTATTTTTCAATACAAAATACTTATGTTTTCAACTATATTACTCGGAGTGCTGGATACATGTATGCATCTAAATGGGTATGATTAGATTTTTTTTTAAGTTTTGCCATGTATTTGGAAGACGTTGGGAGATTTTCAAGAGAAAATAAAGAGTCCAACCAACATAGGTTTTCATGTCATTTAAGAAGATATGTAAAACAGCTAATCAACATCAAATAAGGCAGAAAAATTCTTCAAAAACAACAAAGAAACATAAAATAATCTGGTAAAAAGGCAGAACATATGGATAAGGAGAAACAAAGATAACATACCGTAGAAGAACAGGTCTTATGGGAGAAAATTTTCGGCTTTGAGGAGCAAGTTTAAGATACTTGTGATGTTTTGAGGATTGTCGCCTTTTCTTTTTGATTGAAAAGAATTTGCTTCCTTTATTCCCTTTGAAAGCTTTGCTTGGTCCAGGATCATCTCCAACTTTTGACACTGGTGGAACATCAGTAGACTTTGATAAAATACGAATTTTAGTACCATTGGCATCAACATAAACAGCACCTACATCACCAGCATCCTTGGGATTAATAGAGGAAGCTCTTTGAAATTTCCCTTCATCAGATATTTCAAGTCTTCCGGAATCCTGGTTAAGGATGTTTGATGCAGTGGCCCAGCATCTACCATTCCTCCAATCAAGTTCTTCTAAAGTGCATGGTTTAGCAGTAGCATATACATCCACCATCGTTTTCGTCTTCCTCGGCTTTATTCTATGGCGGGTAAGCTTAGAATCCACTGTCCACTTGGGAGTCGATTCATCAGAAAGACACTGGTCGATGTGAGCATTCAAGGTGGTATTGGAAGAGGAAGAAAAAGTTTTACAAACAGGGCAAACTTTAGAAGCCATGGATTCAGATAACATGGTAGAATTTGAAGTAATATCTTCAGTCGAGCTACGTTCAGAATGGGCACCGAACTTCACAATTAATCTGCACTTCTTCCCTGACGGTCGAGTTGAGTTTTCAGCCTTACGGGTCTTACCAGAAGCTTGAACTTCAGTTGATGCTTCCACCGTTGTATCGGTTTCCAAAGGTAAGTCAGACTGCTTGTTAATGAGAACCGAGTCTATATCAGATTGACAAACACTTGCTGCTGTGGAAGGTAAATCATTTCCATGTTCTCCTCTCGATCTGCACGAGCTATTGTCTATGCAAGTACCTGCTTGGTTATGGTTTGATAAGCATCATTGGACGACTCTAGTACCACATGATCGTTTGAACCAGATGGCTCATCATCGAATTTCCTCGTAGTTTGCTTCTCAAATGGACTGGATTCAACCACACATCTCTCTATGGATTGGTTTCTCACGGTACCAAGAGGCTCAAATGGTGGCAATGGATCTTTCAAGCCATGCTTCAAACAAAGCTGCAAATTCCTGGGAGAAAACGGCCAACTCTTCTTGATATCGTTGCCCCGAGCAGTGAACACATAATCTCTACAGCACAAGAAGATCTATGTTGTCAATAACTGGAATAAATAAATGAAAAGATTTACATGTTAAAAAGGGACAAAAATAATAAAAGAAGCAAAAACTGATCTTTCAAGAGCTTTCTAGAGGAATCAAAGGTTGAAATATAGAAGACTGATATTGTATGTTAAGTCATGAAGGAGGGGGACACATGGACCATAACAAATACTCAAAAGAGAGAGGAAACACATCAACAGTGAAGAAACAGCCAAGCAAAACAAAACCCAAGATTCAAATGATCTATTAAACTGAATTACCGCAGCAAAAGAGAGAGGGAAAAAGAAAAGTACTCCCTGCATGAAATGGTAAAGAGTGGACAAGTACACATCTAGCAGCAAAGAGAAGGCAAAGAACTTCCCAGAAGTTTGCTAATTAAAAAAACAAGGGCTAATAAAAGTACCCAAAACCCCCCTTCCCCAAGACCAAAATAGGGACAAAGATTTGGGGTGTGTCAATATTGTTGAACTGAGTCACCAGGTAACATAAAACCCTGGATCTGACCCAACAGATGTCTTAAGATGAGATCAAAGAGAAGCTGTTAGAAAAAAAAACATGAAGGTTACTGTTCATTCTCAAGTTGAAGAGAACTTGAACTGAATTAGATTAAGACTAAGATTATATTACCTGATGGAGAACTTGGGGAGTGGGGTATTATGATGATGATGGTGATTATCAAGAGACGGCTTCTTTAGCAGATCTACCTCAGGCAAGGGAAGCTTAAGAGGAGGCCTCTCAATCCCATCACCACCACTTTTCAGCTGTACTAGAACTTGGCAGGGACATGGGGGATCTGGTGGAGGGTTTTCAATGGATAACATCTGATGAAAAGCTTCTCTCTTCTTGTGCTGTTTTCACAACAGTCACAAGCCACGCTTAACCTGCTTCTTTCTCCAGCAGTAGAGCCCCTTATCTTCAGCATAACACTTTCCCCTCTGATGTCTTCTTCCTCTCTTCTTCGGTTGTAATCTCTTGTAATTTCTTTCTAGCAAACAGTACTCACGAGATCAAACAATATCCCACTCGCATCTTCATTCATTTACAGCCTGCAATAATAGAGAGAAGGAAGAAGATGAGATGGAAAAGATAAGACAGTGAAAGAAAGAAAGAAAGAAAGAACGTTATTTTATGTGAAAGAGGAATGAATTCGAAGCATGTGCGTTTTGGTTCATCAAGGAAAGCAAAGAACATAGCCCCGAAAAGAAAGATGTTGCTCAACCAAAGTCTTGAAAAAGTCCATGGAGGAGCGTTATTTTATGTGGGCAAACCCAGAGAAGTGAAAAGTACTGATCTTTGAGACTTTGTGGCAACATCATCCACAAACAAAAATCTCAAGAAAATGATCAAAGTCCCATAAAGAAAAGGCAAACCATACACAACAAAGATCAATATATATATATATATGGGAAAAATTTTGAAACCGAGTAAGAAACTGAAGGAGGCAGCAAGCAAAGATAGCTTCATGAAATGAAACAAAGAGATGAAACCAAAATCTGAAACAAACAGTAGAACAGATCCCATGAAGAAAATCTAGTGTTTTAAACCCATAGACTAGATTCTCCTTGTTAACATTGGGAATAAGCAAGAAATGAACCCAGAAGCTGAGAAGACAAAGGAGATGGTGAGATCATATGTAAAAACATACGTAGTTAGTAAGAAAATACTTCTTTGAAGGAACTTTGAAGAACACAAGTAAAGCCTTTTGCTTTGAACAAAAACAGGCAGGATAGATGAACAAGAAGAGAAGACTAGGGCAAAAGAAATTACCTTTGGGGAATTTTGATTGAAGAGAAGAAAAAAAGAAAATGGGTTTTGAGTGGAGAGACTTTTTGTTTGGGAAGAAAGAAAATGAGAGATGAGAGAAAGTAGAAGGGAAAATCAGAACCACCCACTCACACATCAAAAGGGGCATCAGGTTCCTCCTTCTTCCCCTCTTTTTCTTTCCACTTCCACCCGTTAATTAATTTAGATAAAATAATAATAAATAAATAAACTACCATTCCATTCGATTCAAACAGTGAACAAAGAGAGAGATTGAAAGATTGTGTTTTTTTTTTGTCTATTTTATTGTAGATATTTTCTTCTTCCATTTCCATGGCTGAAACGTCGGCTTTAAATTTACTAACTTTCCTCTTTCTTTTCTGCAAATTCCAAACGCAACAACAGTTCTTAGATTTTATATATTTTAGATTAGGAAGTAGAAAAGTCGTCGGAAATCGAAACCCATGTTGTCCACTACACGACAAACTCTCCCTGTTTTCGTCTTCACTTTCGCCATTATTTTCCATTATATTATTAATACATTGATGTATGATTCACCATCCAATTCCCAGTATCCATCCATCCACCTTTCAATAAAATTTTCCTTTTTACTATTTAGCCCTCAAACTATGATAAAGTTTTCAGTTTAGTACTTAAATTATCTTTAAAAAGTTAACAAAATATCAATCAACAACAACATGCCACATGCATGTTTATCCATTTTATAAATAATGTTGTTTACTATATACAGAGCTGTTTTGAAGGAATAGAAATTTTATGTTTTTTTTTCGGTATTTTCTTATGAATTAAAGTTTAAAGTTTATAATGTGGGATTAAAATTCAGTGTTATCGTTGTTATCGTTTAGAATTTAATTTTTTGTATTAGGATATAAAAAAGAACACTAAAAAAGAACATATAATTTTTATCCGTCTTGGAGAGGAGCATTATGAGCTCCCGCTCATGGCCCTCATATTCTACCTTTACGATTTTAATAATATTTCAAGTGACAATCTTATAAGCTAATGGTAGTCCTTTATTATTTTAGATGTATTTAAGGTGTTTAAAAAATCAAAATAATATTTTATTAATAAAATATTAAATTAATTGTTCAAAGTCATTGAATATACTTTCATTCTATATGACCTGTTTTTTATGTTTTCATTGATGGCTCTAAAAATATTTAAAACGACTTTAAATATATAATATATTACATTCCTTTTATGGTTGGACAAAATATATGTTAAAATCAACGCAACGCGTAGTTTCAGTAAAAAAAAGAATATAATGTTCATCATAAGAAATTTGATTTTGAACAACTTTATATACAAAGTGTGTGATAATTAAATAATTAAAAAAATATAAACATATATTATATTGTAGTCACCTTGAGATTATTAAAAACGTGTTAAAATAAAAAGTAATATAATTTAAAGGTTAAATTGTAAATAAAATCTTTTTTTAAACGCAATCATAAATAAAATCTTTAATAACATATAAAAAAATCAGCACATATTTCATGGTTATGGATTGAATTTGGGGGTTGAGGGTAGCGTTGGTATTTACTGTGAAGGGTAAAACGATGGCTTTTATAATAATCATTTATGCATTTGAATTTTGTAGTTTTCTAAAATTGAAAAAAAATAATAACGAGACGTCAAAATAGTCTAACTTTTTGTTTCCCCAAAAAAAATTTACAAGCCAGTAATAAAGTTAAAAGGACGGTACATCACACTACTATGCTATTTATCTATTTTTTAGATGGACGCTACGTCAACAATTTCGATATTCTTTTTATTATTTTAATTTTTAAAATTTTGTTTTAACTATTTAAATTGGCTGATATTATATATTTAATTTTAATGAATGAGTCTTTTATATTTTATTATTTTTAACGATAAGGATTACATTGTAATTAAAGTATGTAATATTTATTGTTAAAATTATTAGATTTTTAAAGATAGCTTGACGAAAAAATTATATTATGAGTCTGGTTTATCACATCAGTCATGACATTTAATAAAAACTACCTACTTTACCATAATTTTTTATATCAATAATTCAATAACTTTCAAAAAACAATTTTTAAATGACATAAAAAAAATATTAGTGAAGATTCATTGGATGAAAAAAATAATGAGAAAAATAATTATGAAGTAGATAGTTTTTATTGAATGAGACCATGATTGATGTGGTAAGTCAGACCTAAAATATAATTTTTCAATTTGATGATCATGGAAATAATTTATCTTTAATTAAATAAATAACAAATTTGTAGTTTGTTGATCATGATGATTGTAACATCGAAGCATTTATTAGATGTTAGTATCACGTCCGTAGAACTTCGCTAAGTCGAACGTGCAGCTTAGACGCCTTCCGAATATTTGTGCGACTAAGTAAGCCTGAAATCGATCAAGCAAATACTGTTAGACCCTTGCGAAAACGAATCAAACAACATAAAGAAGCGACAAGCACAAGAGAAGCAAGTGTGTTGAGTGAATGATGATTGTATTCCTCAAAAAATGAGTGAGTGAATGAGGTGGGGCAAACTTCTATTTATAGTTGATGCCCCCTATATCTAATGGTGGAAAACAAGTACATCAAAAGTTCATATTGATCTAAATACCTAAACACCCCTAAATTCAAGGACAACCATAAAATTGTTAAATAAACAAGGGAAAATAATATTACATTGCTGAAAATACTCTAAGTACTTGATCAAATTCAGACTGAGCCAACTTATACTGATTTGGAATGGCCTAGAATGGTTAAAAGGGTCTCCTAAGTAGAATTTGGTGTATAGGGTTTGCACTCTTGTCTTGGTTAGACATTCAACGGTCGCTAGTTCAAGTGAGGTCGATGACATTAGCATAAGGCTCCTTTTCTTTTTTTCATAATAAAATATCAATAACAAAATAAATTGTTCCGTTAAAAATAACAAAAATAAATTGATTGAATCATTAAAACCGAACAAATCAATTCAATCTTATTGCTAAAATCAAAATTATCAAACATGATTTTGCCTTAACAGAATCAAGAATAATCAAATAAATTGAATTGATGATTTTTTTAAATTTTTATTTTCAATATTTATTTATAAATAAACAATACCTTAAAACATTTATACGCAATTAATTAAACATTTAGATTAGATCATTTCATATTTGAGTATTTGATTTCACATTTATATTACATTAATTAAGCATATACAAATAATTCACTATCCAGCAAGTTTTGTTTAGATTACTGAAAAAAAATCAAAAAATTATATAAATTGTTTATTTGAAATTTTTTATTTATATTTTAAATTATACCAATCAAATGCATCTATTTTTATAATTTTTTACCTCATTTCTTTTACCAAGTGAATATTCACTCATATATACTATAAATTAAATTTTACTAGTGAAAATTCATTTGGTTAAAAGATGAGGTAAAAATTATTGAAATTAATGCATTTGATTAAAAAAAATAAAAAAATTAAAACTCATAACATAATTTTTCAAAATTGACCGAATAAGCTGTAGAAATTAAAAAAATATTCTAAATTATATTATATTTTTATTTGATAATATATATTATATTTGTCTTACTAAATTTGTCATTTATTGACTATGTTTTAGTATAAAAATTAATTTTAATTTTTTTATTAATTTAAATTTATTATTGATAAAAATGTTAAATGATTATGATCGAAATTTCACATTTAAAGAGCAATACTAGATAAATTTAGTGGGACACAGAGTAGGACATATGAATATACTTAAAATAAATGAATATTTTAAGGGAAAATATCACATGCACTCACGATGGAAAGGAAAATTTTTAAATGCCTTAAATTTTAGGGTTTGTAGACTCAATTTAGAGTTTAGAGGTTTAAGTGTAGGAGTTTAGAATTTATGATTTATGGTTAAAATTTAGGGTTTATGGTAAGAATTTAGGCTTTAAAGGTTATGATTTAGGATGCTATGGTTAAGGAGTTAAGTTTTAACCTATAACCCTAAATTCTAACCACAACTCCATAAATACTAAACCTTAAACAAAAACAATAAACTTTAAAACTAAGACAATTTTGAAAACTTTTTATTTCTTGGCATGTGCATAGAATAAATATGCTACAATAGTATAGATATACACATAAGAGTGTCTTGAGTTTAGTGGAGACTAGGTGCTCGTGGGAGCATATTCAGAATAAATCCCACCATATCCTGAAGCTGGAAACCTGGCATGGAATCGTTTGAATTTTAATGTTATATATATATATATATATATATATTCCTTTGGAAATTTATAAAACCAACAAGGGATTCCCTCCGCATATCATAACATTGCCAAGTCTCAAACTAAGATTGGGCTATGCTAAAACCTACATATCATATCATATTCCATGGCTTCATAATGTTGAGTTGTGCTAGACTAGGCTAGGGTAGGGTACCTCAGAAGCATTGGATCCCAAAACATGAAGATAAGAATCACAGACCAGTGCTAAAGCCAAGCACAAGAGGAGCATCTGCAGCTGCTGTGCTTGCTGATTTAATGAAAAAACTCCCAATTCAATAAACAAGAGGCCTAGTTGATAAAAAAATAAAATGAAAATGAACAAGGCAAGTTTCCGTGTTTCAAAACAAAAATGGGGTCAGGCTTCTGCTCCTTCAAATTCATGAACTATCCTTTCTTTTACATGGAAATGGAATGCTGGAGGACTCAATTCTCTCCTTTTGAAACAAGCAGCAGCAGCTAGTATATTGATAAAGTTCATTTAAACAAAACAAACTTGTTTGTTCATTTCATGCATGAATCATGAATTCTGACAAAGTTTACTTGCTAATGGAAGAAATGATGAGGTTAATAGAAGAGAATTGTGGCCTCACTTGGACTCCTTGGAAGTTCAATGATTCTCAAACTACCTTTACAGAAACCAGAGATTTTGAGCATTGGACGATTCATTTCCAGTCCTTACATATTGGATCATTGCTTTTGTAGGGCCTCTTTTCACCTGCTCCAATCATCAGCAGGATCACCTTGCTAAGATTACTTGCTCCTTCCATGCCCCAACTTAAAAAAAAAAAAAAAACTATATTTTTATTTCTATTCATACTTTCTTTTCATATCTTACAATATACAGATATAGTCCAAGAGTCTAAGATAGGATGCAATGCATGAAGACTTGCTCTGCTAGTTATAAAACATGACTAGTATATAATAATAATAATAATAAAATTAACAAATTTGTTGTGGAGAGAAGCAGTGGATAGTTTAATTACAAGTAGTGGGCCTAAGTCACTCATCCTGCAGCAGCTACTGATATTTGAGAGCTACCAAGCAAACTTAGCTGCTTTACATCATGGGATGGAATGGATGAAGCAATGGAAGAGAATCAGTCATTCAAGAGAAAGAAAATAAGAAATGACAGAAAGAGGGAGATGAATTCTTGGTATTAATAGCAAAAATCAGAAACACTAGGATAGTGTGGCAACCCAAAGTTGTACTAGTTAATACCTTATGGTAATTTACACCACAAGCATGAAATATGATGAAGCTTGAACTCGAGCTCAAACACAGGAAGATAAGATTTGAGGAGCACCATTCTATTCCCCCTCAGGAGTCTTGCAGGTTCAGAATATATGTTGTGGCACAAACAATACAGTAACTCATCCTACTTACCCTCAAGCTCTAGAGTCCACAACGGTGGAAAAAATTTTTCCCCTAATACTTAACAATATATATATATATATATATATCTTTATAATTGCTCATCAAGGCTAAACCTAGTCTATATTTTCTCAAATAATTGACACCAAAAAAGTACCATTGCACATCAGAGATTGTGAGAGTCAAAGACTATCTCAATCAGAAGCATCCTCACTAAAAAATTGCTAAGTTGGCTACAAAGGCTTTCAGTAAATTACTTGAATATCATTCTATATCTCAATCCAGTCCAAGCGAAAAAGAAGAAATATACTTTAGAAATCAACATGATGAGCTTTCTTTTCTCTTATCATGTAGTGGAACAGCCAAATGAAAGAAACGCTTCAGCATGTCATAAATTCCTATCGACAGCAGAGATATGCAAGCATAAATTCGAAAGCAAGTTGCAATAGGATGGAACAGAGAATAATGAGAGAGGAACTCCGGTGACTAATGTTAACATACTAAGCAGTATCATCACATATTTGCACAATTGTAGAATCAGAACGGCTTTTCATACTCCGGTGCTGGTGGTTGCTCCCATGCTGGCAAAAAGCCTGTAAAAAATCATCAAAGGTTTCTCAGGGTAGGAAAAAAAAGAATTCACAGCATAACCATATTTAGTTAGAAGAGCATATGTATAATTTAACCTATTTTTACCAATAATAAGTAAGAAACTAGCAGCAAGCGTTTATATTAAAATGCAATGCAAAATAAATAATGGAACTAAAATGGGAAAATGTCCTAAGGCCAAGAAATCAACGAAAATGTGTTTGAACTAATGAAAAACCCGTGCTACCCTAAAACTTATTCATGCAAGTTTGCAGCTATTCCAGGATGTTCTTACTCTTAGAAAGCCTTCTATGGGAGGAAACTTCTCCCACCACACATCTTAGCACCTGATTTACATAAAATAGAAAAGAAAATTCAAAATTAGCATAACCGTGGGGTCATTGCAAAACCCTGGTGCTTGAGAATTCATTTTTGTTTGGGTTAACCAAGGAAAATGGAGAGGAAGAACAGCACCACATGAGATACAATTATTTAATTCCAAATCAATAAGCCTTCTCTTCAATCAATAAGCCAAACATGAGATTCTAGCTTTTCCTCTTTGTATCCCTCTATTTTTTCCTTACCAAGTTATTCTTTCTTATCTTTTCTATCCAAAACTGACCAATAAACTATCTAGAATCTAAGCATCTTGCTTGCACATACAAGAAGTTTCATAATCATTTACAAGATTACAATTCTTTCAAATCATAAAATGCAAAGAGTTTAGTTACTTAATGCTTCCTTTAGCACACACTAGCCGATTCTACAGGCACCCTCTTGGTAATTACAGATGCTGAGCATATACATTTGTATTCTTTCAGCAAACACCACTGGATTTCTTTTCAAAGGAGTTCTCCAGAATCAATAAACTTGGGGTAATTTGGTGACAAATACCAATTTAATCCCTTTTGGCAAATGCAGTATATGAAATGGTAGCAGTTAAAGGGGAAATGAGAAGCAAATTCTCTGACATCTTAAAATGCATAAAAAAGAAAGCAGTATCCATGTATTTGTATTGCTTGCCTTTAGCAGCTTTTAAACATATATCATTTTCTGCAATATTAGATTGATGCATGAATGTACAATGTATTAAATTACTGGTCCAGCAAAACAACAGATCAGACAGGTCAACCACAGACTGCGGCCACAAGAAAGCAAACTATAAATTAAATAGGAGACATACTTAATGGTATTTCTCCCAGGGACATATATATTGAATCGTCATCCGCAAGAGTTCCCTGAAGGAAAAAAACAACCAATAAACTCATCAAGCAAATGCTTAATTTATTCAACCAAAATGCTTTAGTATAGCTATTCTTTAAAAAAGTAGTGATATAGTAATAATCACCATCACAATATCAATTTTTTAAGAAATTTGATATTTAGGAACACTAAAAAATTTCATTACATTAATTAAGGTCAGTAAGTATCAAGATACCAGGTGTAAATAGCATAGAGAATTGTACACAGAATGAACATCCTACTCAATGCAATTAGTGTTGTACCTCTCCATTATGAAGGCTCATCTCATTCTGCAGAGGATTAATGTCCTCGGTCTGAAGAGTGTTAATGTTTTCATTTTGTAGAGGGTGAGCACTGATATCATCTGGGGGGCAACTGGAAAAATTTCTGAGGAACTCTGTGATCATAAGCCCATCATATTGATCTGGTACATCAGTTATATCGCCATTCATGCTCACAAACATTGGTTCACTCCTACATGATAAACAAGTCAAATTCAAGGTGATGATGGGAGCCTAGAGGAATTAGTTGCTGCATGAGGCACTTTGCACTTGGTACAAAGGTGGGAAATAACCGAAAACTAGGTTGTGAAAATCATTTTGTCAATATTTATGCATGAAGGGAACATATGAGCAGAATTATGAATAAAGCATAACGATAAAGTAAACTTACTTTCTCTCCAAATTATCTACAGTCTTGTCTTCTTGGGTGCAATCATTCTCTAGATCAATTACTTCAATCTCCTTACAGTTATTTGCATGCCTATTATCTCCAGCTGAACCATTGGAATTACTCATTGACAAATCTATACCAATAGTTGCTGCTTCAATTTTGGTTTCTGGGGCAGATGAGTACATAATGATTGGATCATTATGGTGACTCTCATTTATATCAGACGTTTCCATGAGATTAAGGTCACAGATCTTGAATGCATTTGGAAAAAGCTGCTTTTCTTGTACATAATTGACACTTGATTCACCATCTCCACCCGGATAATGTGAATTAGTAACCAAGCTGTCTTGGATCCTTTTTCGACAATCACACCAACTTCCTCAGAAGTTGAAGCTATCCCTTCTACTATACCTACTTTCTTGTCCTCAAAATCAGAAAAAGGCAGGAACTCAGCCTTGGCAGTCACAGGCTCAAGCCATTCTTTTGGTTTTTTGGCTCCCTCCCTCAAATCACTCTGTTCCAAACCTCGTTTTTCGCCTCTCTCTTTAACCATAACCATAGAGCAGGATCTTTGGAGACCAGACATGTCAGGAACCAATTCCTGCTCACTGTCATGCAAAAGGGCTCTATCAGGGAAAGACTGAGACCTTGTACACTTACCCTGCTCAACACCATACATGTGATCCAAGCCAAAAGAATGAACAGACAAATCTTTAGAAAGTTCAGAATCAGGTTTGAATCCGGACTTTTATTTAATAGCATATCACCAGAGGAACCTCCCAGAGAGTTGTCTTCAAGTAAGGCTTGAGGACCATTGGGAGTTCCAAAATCAGAAACACTTTCCTGCTCATTGACTGAAACTGAATCAGCCTTTAAGTTCTTCAATGTCAACGAAGAACGTGTTTTAGTAGGCACCTTAGCAAAATTGCAGAGCGCCAGTAAACCTGTACTAGTGCTACCCGAGACATCATCCTCAATCGAAGAATGCTTGAAAGATGTATCCGTCAATATACCCTCTTCTTCAGTTTCAACATTATCATTGCTGCCATCTTTCAGCTCTCCAGCCTCCATTCTAAAATCTGTTGAAATCGGTTATTTTCAAGAGTTCACCATCACCATCAGCTTCAGACTTTAGATCTTTGTCGGCACCATAAGAACTTGCCTTTGAGCTCAATTCATTCTGTAGGATGTACTTATCATCAAAGTTATCCAATTCTTCGCCTTTTGGTCCAAACTGGCTTGAAACATGCTTCTGCAACCCATTACCAACATCTTTACCAACTTGTGACTCTTCATGATGTCCAGAAACATTATCATCATCAATTTCCAAATCAGGAGAACCCCGAATCCGATCGGACCATGATCTGCTCCCCCATATTCTCGACCTCGATAAGATCCCTTTTTCCTTCTTCCTTTAGAAAGATTTCTAGACCATGAGGAGTTATTATCATCAACGTACCTCCTCCTGCCTAAACCCAAATCAGAGTTAGAATTTCTCAGACGAGCAAGGGCCGATGTTCGGCCATCGGAAGTAAGGTGCAAGTTATCACCTTCTTGTGACCTATAATCTTGATAATCCCCCATCTGCTTCTTCAACCTACCGTTCTGCCATTTAGCAGGCAGCACACTCGGGGGCAACAATCCCTGAGAAACCAAATATTCCGCCGCAAGACGGCCAGCTTCCATAAATATGTCAGTGCCTTCGCGCGGTGGAGGCGGATGCGATTGAAATGATTTTGGATGGTTTTGACCACGCCCAAAACCACGCTTGAAGCTGCGGTACTCTGAATTATAAAACCCATGTCCTCTACCCGATACATCAGGGATATTCGGGAGGAGGAAAGCCCCATCGCCGTAGAATAAGACCTGTAATCATTCCCAGCGTTTCGATGTCGGGCATGCATGTTCGAAGCAGAGCAAGTATCTACACAGCGAGGTATCGAAAATCAAGGAAACCCCAAGAGAAATACAAGAAATAAAAAATCTGGGTATTTACTTTTACCAGTTTCAATTCATTTCTAAAGATGTACAACAATAAACATGTTGGGAGGGGAAAATGAAGAAGAGTCGGAGTGGTAGTTGGGGAATCCAGGAAATGAAACATAGGATTAATAGTTAAAGATCAAGCCTTTTGGTTTCTTTTTTATTGAATTCGAATGATGTGAGCTTGGATGAAGATGATATTATCTACCGTAATTTTAGGGTTCCAGATCCAACAAGGAAAAAATGAAAATCCCTAATTAAAATTCATTTAATTTATCTGTTTGTTTTATTTTTCAATCCGATAATTTTTGCTTTACTTTGTCTTAATAAGGTTTTTTTTTAAATAAAGGACAAATACAAAAACTTTGCCTTTGGGGTTTGGTTTCGGACTCGATGCGTGCGTGCCTTGTTTTGTCTTGTTGGTAAGAATCACACGTTCGACGCCTTTTGTATGGTTACCACGCGCCTGCACCACAAATAAAGCACTCAAGCAAGCCTGCCCCCCAGACGGACGGTAATGCTTCTAAAATTTTAAAATTTATATATGATTTTAAAATTTATATATGATTTTAAAATTTATATTTTTTATTAAAATTTTATTTTTATCTTTTAAAATTTTACAAATTTATCTTTAAAATTTTATGGGTTTATCCCCTAACATAAAGTCATGCATATGTTCAAACAGTCATCGGCTACAAATATAGATGGACGCATAATTTTATATTGGTGGTAAACTTATAAATTTCTAAAAGAGGCGAACTTATAAATTTCTAAAGAGATAAAAATAGATTTTTAATAGGAAATGCATAGAAAATTATTAAAAATCTTTAAAATTATATAAAATTTTTAAATTTTTAGGGGCGACCGTCCCTTCTAAGTTCATCCCTGACCACAAGTAGGATATTGGTACGGCAAAGAGATAGAGTATTTTAGACAGAAGCTAATCTTATCAAATAAGTTGAAGAGGCATACTTAAAATTTTCGAAAATTTTAAAAGTTTAGTATAAGATTTTAAATCTTTTAAAAATTTGGATGTCTAGTTAATTTTTTTTAAAAAAAGTTTAGACCTAATGAAAAACTCTTTTAAAAAATTAAAGAATTTTATTAAAATTATTTAGAAAAATAAAACTTCATGAAAATTTTAAAAATTTTGAAAAAAATAAATTAAAAATAAATAAATTTGAAGGAGTAGAAAATAAATTGTCCAAACTTTTAGGGGAATCAGGCCCCCTCTGACTCCACCAAGGTCCGCTTCTGATTTTAGTTCTCTTAATTTTAAAATTGGATTAATTATTTTTTTAAAGATATTCGTTAATTAGTCTAATGATAAAATATGTTATTTTATTTAGGTTTAATTATTGACATTTAGCATTTATAATATAAAAATTCACTACTTAATAAAAAACATTTTTGTTTGAAAAATAAATAAATAATATTAATTTTAGAAATGCGTATCAAAAATTGATTAATTATAATTTTAATATTTTTTATTAACTTGACATAAATTTGATTGATACGATAATATATTTAACTAAGGATGGAAGCATTAATAGATTGGGAGGAGTTGTTGTCCTCTCAGATTTTTTAGTATAATTATATTTTAAGTTTTTTAATTTAAATATTAGTAAAGTAAAATTTTCGTCTCTTTTAATTTTAAAATTTATAGGCTTAATAGACTTTTGCATCTTAATCCCATCCCTGTATTTAACCTTTGATATTTATATATAATGCCAATTTAATTATTGCTTTTAAAAAATAACACATAATTCGTTTGTCTTGTGAATACCGAAAGTTAAATTTGTTGATTCTTCTAAGATTACTATCAAGTTGTTATAACTTATAAATATTAAAAGTTAAATTCATTAATATGCCAATTAAAATTGTGAAATGATTTAAAATATTAGTTCAATTATCCTCAGCCGCCCACTTTCAAAACTGATAAATTAATTGTTCATCTGTTTTTTTTGTTGTTTTTATTCTAGTTGTACATTTGATTTGGGTGACCGAGTCTCTTGACGATTATTTTTTTGCACACACAAGGTTTCGAACTTAAGACATATTTAATTGATACCAAATTGTTTATCACTTGAATTAACATGTTAATAAAATTAATTATTCATCTTTTAGATGACCGATTTGTCTAATTTTGAATTTGAAATGGACCTAAGAGACCATGATGAATGAAATCAAGTAAAAACATATTTCAACCAATTATTAAACCAGATAAGATATTAGTTCTTTAAGTAAGATTAAGAAGGAAATAAATAATATTAAAAAATTTAACACAATAAATTTTATAACATTCAATTTAGATTAATCAACCGATTAATAAATATCAATGATTATAAAAAATACCATGACTAATATAACGCCTTCGACTCAGATGTCACAATTAGGCTTCGAGTCCAACTCAAAACCATAAAATTCTTAATTGGTTAAGCCCAAACAAATTCTTTTCAAAACATTCAAAGCACACAAATAAAAATATAGTTAAATAATCAAAACGATACAAATGAGCTTCAATTTAATTTAAAACATTTAAATACTTGACTTAATTAATACAATTTCAAAACTAAGGACTACAGACTCAACCATGTAATGTCCTATGAATACATAACCCACTAAACACAAGTACCATACTTCAAAGACTTCTACATGTTGGAATCTCGTACTGATAATGCTCATCGATCCCATGATCAACCTACGTACAGAAACAATGATGTAGAGAACTAAGCTTACAAAGCTCAGTGGTACACATCTACTACACTATATTTCATGCTAATCATAAACATAAGCATGCAAGCTAGTACGAGCAATAAGAATAGATAAATAAACATGTGACGCTACCACTAGTCGTCTAAACACATGCTTATATATCATCAACCTATTTTGCAAAAACTAACAAGCAAGACAATTACACTTATGATGCTCATAAAGTATTTCAGAGTTCGAGGTGTATTAAGCCGTTATCGCTAAAATCCTTATCCGAGCTTCTCGAATATCTCTCTTGATCAGATATCCGATCCTGAGTAGTCCTCTTATACCAATTAATACCATAAGCATCACTTAATTACATACTTTAAAGAATTCGAAGGGTCAAATGCGTAAAAATAATTTACCGGGTTCGAAATCGACAAAATGAATTACGCCGTTAGATTTGAAACGTCGAGAAACCCCGGATTAGGGTCATTCAAAAAAGTCAACAACGGTCAACGACTGGTGGCGACGGCCGACTCAGCTCGGTATACTGACTTGGCAGGCCGACTTGTTGAGCCGCGGCTCGGTTCAGTAGGCCGACTCAAATAGCTGGCCCAACGGCTCAGCTCGAGCCGATTTCAGCTGCCCAAAGCAGTTGCACCTCGCCTACACGCAGAGACAGCACGTAGGGTGCGTGCAGCGACTTCCGATTGTCGGACGTACACAACAAGCTTTAAATCGACATTCTAGGCGACGGTGGTCACGACTGTGACAACAGCTCGCGGCAGTGGGCACTAAAAATTTCTTTCCAATCTCTTCGAATCTTTTCAAGCTCTTCCTCAAATGACAACGACCAGAATAAAGTAAACAAGTGATTGTAATTAAAAAGTCAAAGATCAGTGCAAAGTCAAATTTTTTTGTTTATTTATTATTTATATTATTATTTTTTGTTTGAACGCTATTTTTCCCCCTTAGGTGTACGACTCCACGACTAGAGTCGTGTCATAGACTATTGCTACAACATTGGGTATGTGTATATGTCTCTTGTGGTTCGATCTGGTACGAAACCCGAAGGCGATTTTTTTGGTGTTGTTAAGTGCGGAGCCAACCGGCGCGCGTATTGATGGTTGAAACTTGGGAACCAAATCAAATGAAATAAAAACGAGTTCCCATTTTCAATCTCCTCTCATTTTTTCCCTCGAAAACACAAATTCGAATCTTGTAAAGGCAGCCCGGGTTGGGATTCGGACGTTGAATCATAAATCGGATTAGGAATTGAGAGAATTTGATGTGGGAATGACGGGAGGAGGAGAATTCAGCGATCAGAGGCATCTCCTGAGATCCAACAGCCATAAAGACGAAGAACGTGATAATGAAGAAAATCCCGATGACTTGGAATCTCAGCTGACGTACAACAACAGCAATAACGCGGGCATCAATGATCTGGTGAAGTATTTGGGGAAAGGGTTCTCCGCCAGGCGCCTCAGCTTCAAACGGCTTGATAGAGACAGAGATCGAGACGGAGAAAGAGGCAGACAGCGCTCATCGCCGTCTTCTCTAGATCATCATCATCATCATGATCACCACCATTCTTACGCCGGGGATGCCGCTGATCCGCTGGGAGATAGCGCCCCTCCCGAATGGGCTTTGTTGCTTATCGGTTGCTTGCTTGGCGTCGCCTCCGGTTTCTTTGTCGCCGCCTTCAATAAAGGAGTAAGTTCTTTTTTCCCACTCTAGATCTCTCCCATTGAATTTTCTATCCAAAGGGCTTGATTACAGTTTCTGTTTTTCTCATTTACCGACATCAATAATATCATTCTACAAATGACATAAATTCTATTTCTACCAAAATGCAGCATCTTTTGGATTCTCATATCCCACCTTCGCAACTTTTGCTGAAATAAAAGCTTTAGCATTGCGGCAATGAATTTGTGAAATTTTTTTTTTTATTTTATGAACCGTATGCATCAAAAGGTGTTGAGAATGGCAGATATATTTTTTGTTTCGACTTTGAATCAAACTCAGATATTTTAAGTTTACATATATTTTTTCTTTCTTGCCCTGTTACAGTAAAATGCTTCCATTACTGGTTTTTTTATTGTAGCTTAAATAGAGAATAGTATGGTATTTGTCAAAGTAGCCAATGTTGCTTCAGTTTTTGTGCTGAAATTGCTGTGTATTGATGTTTACTATTACTTTACCAGGTTCACGTCATACATGAATGGGCATGGGCTGGGACTCCAAATGAGGGTGCTGCTTGGCTTCGTTTGCAGAGACTGGCTGATACTTGGCATCGGATTCTTTTGGTACCAGTTACTGGAGGTGTCATTGTTGGAATGATGCATGGTTTACTTGAGATATTGAACCAAATACAGCAATCCAGTTCTTCTCAACAACAAGGTTTCAGTTTGGTTGCTGGGGTCTTCCCCACAGTAAAGGCTATCCAGGCTGCCATAACTCTAGGTACAGGTTGTTCTTTGGGTCCAGAAGGCCCCAGTGTAGACATTGGAAAGTCATGTGCCAATGGATTCTCATTAATGATGGAAAACAACAGAGAAAGGAAGATTGCTCTTGTGGCTGCTGGAGCGGCATCTGGGATTGCTTCTGGTATTGTTTGTGTTATTCAAAGTTTTCAATTTCTATTTAAGATTTATTTTGCCCAAAATTTAGCTTATGATGAGAATGCCTTATCACTATGGTTTTTCACATTAGTCCATCCATGGGTTTATTATTACTATTCAATGTTATTGAACAGTGAACACTATTTTCAAGTTTAACAGAACAGCTCAAAGTTATTCTGTGATCAGTCAAATTTGTTTAATTGGCCAATGGTCTTTTAGATACCTTATTTATGAGGTGTGCAGACAAGAAATCTACGGAGAAACTGAAATCTATACATATGCTGATGTTCATGTGATTTTCATATTGTTAGTGCAGGTACTGTATTTCTCTAGTTTGTTGTCTGGAATAGTTTGGTCCTGTGTACTTAATTATGTATGGCAATGCTTGGGAAGCCAATTAAACAGGACTTAGTTTCTTAATAGTCCAGGGTATCATGTCATTTGAAGGATGACCTAACTGAGTGATACTGTGGTAGGGTGTGTTATACCTCATTTACTGAAGTTTCTTACAGACTACTGCCATTAGTCAAAGGAACTTTTCTCCTCTCATAATACTCTATGTGATATGAAGCAAAGCTGGATTTGATGACTTGGCCAAATTTCTTTTATTTTATCAAAAGAATCTTTAGTTTGTCATCTTCCACTCACCCCATTGGCCATCCCCAAAAATTAATACAGGCCCTCTAGAGCATGCTAATCCAAACTTTTCTGGACTTCATTTTTAGTTCTGGCTTTGATTGGCATAAGATTTTAAGATTCAGTCTGATCTAATAATTTAATTTAGGGCATTTCTAAATTGATTTGATAAAATGTTTACTCTTTAACTTTCAACTTTTCTCCCTTCTTTTCAGGTTTTAATGCTGCGGTTGCTGGTTGCTTCTTTGCTATCGAAACTGTATTAAGACCTCTCCGTGCTGAAAACTCACCTCCTTTTACAACCGCGATGATTATTTTGGCCTCTGTTATCTCATCTACTGTATCAAATGCTTTACTTGGTACAGAATCAGCTTTCACCGTGCCATCATATGATTTGAAATCTGCTGCTGGTATTTCACCTTCCTGAAATGAATTTCTTTATTTTCTGTTTTGCAGTTTTTTATGCTTGTACATATTAGTGTAAGTTTGTTGATGTAATTAAGCGTCTTGTTGTCCTTTCAAAAGTAATTTGTTGTCTAACAGAGGAGAATGATGAATGTGCTGCTCCATTAATCTTGAAGTGTGCTTCTTGTATATGAATTGTCAATTGCAGCTACTTTATGTTTTGATTTCATGTCCTCATTACAATTCTAAAATAAAAAATAAAATAAAATGCGTATTTGCCTTCAAATATTTGACAGTGAACAGCCAATTTAGTGTGTAATTTCACTATGCCTCATCATTCCCAAAGGCATAGACTTGTGGTTGTTTGGCCTTTTTACCTCAATAGATAAAACACACTTCATGTGTCGTACTAGGAAAGATATGATTAGAAATGATTCCATGTAAGGGGAAAATGACAATATTATGATATTAATTTTGCCTTGCAGAGCTACCTTTGTATCTGATCCTGGGGATGCTTTGTGGCGTCGTAAGTGTAGTCTTTACTCACTTGGTTTCTTGGTTCACATCAGCATTTGAGTATATCAAGGAGAAATTTGGACTTCCTGCTGTAATCTGCCCTGCTTTAGGTGGTTTAGGAGCTGGAATGATAGCTCTTAAGTATCCTGGAATACTATACTGGGGCTTTACGAACGTCAATGAAATCCTACATACTGGGAAGTCTGCATCAGCTCCTGGAATCTGGTTGCTAACCCAACTAGCAGCTGCCAAAGTTGTTGCCACTGCTTTATGTAAGGGGTCTGGGCTTGTAGGTGGCCTTTATGCACCAAGTTTGATGATTGGTGCTGCTGTTGGTGCTGTATTTGGAGGCTCAGCTGCTGAAATTATTAATTCAGCTATTCCAGGCAATGCTGCCGTTGCACAACCACAAGCATATGCACTGGTAAACTTTTAATGGGGTGTTATTGTGCAATTATCTCTTGAACTTGGCAAAATACTGTTCAATTTTATTAAGCTGATTTTAATACATTCAAGTTTTTACTCTAGGTTGGAATGGCTGCCACATTAGCTTCAGTTTGTTCAGTTCCCCTAACTTCAGTTCTGCTTCTTTTTGAGCTGACAAAAGATTACAGGATCTTACTTCCTCTCATGGTAATGTTATATGTTATCTTGCTTGCTTTTTATATTTTTGGAATAAGCAATATAGAGAAGGGGAACCCATGAATACATTTTTTACTATTTTTTCATTTTAGCCTAGTGACTTCCAGCGAAAAGAAAAAGTAAAAAGGTCCAGTTTAACTGCTGTCCAGCTTTATTGGAATTAAGGTAATTGTCCAGTTTTGTGACCAACCAAGAATGGAAACATGTTGTACACTGCTGGTGGTGGTTTAACTGAAGTCTAACATGGCCTTCTTTGTTTTATGTTCTAATACAAGATTTCTATTGTGTTTCCTGTCTTTGTTGGGATTAACTATTAAGGCTTTAGGGCTTTGCGTTATTCTTGAGCAATTTCTTTGGATGCCATGTCATGGGACATTGTCTAAATATTTTGCACTTAATTTTTCTTCTTTGTCAATTTGGCATATAGGGGCTGTTGGATTAGCAATATGGGTTCCTTCTGTGGCTAACCAGAACAAGGAGACTGAAGCATCTGATTCGAGGAATTCAGCAAGAGGATATTCTTCTGTTTCTGCTGCTGAGGAACTCTCTGTCATAGAAAAGACTGCTGACCTAGAAGCACTAGATGAAGATATGCTTCTTGAAGATCTTAGGGTATAGTTCTCTCTTATTTTATTTTAGAGGAGTTTTTTTTTTCAAAATGATCAAGTTTCTTGTTTCAATTGATTGTTTGAGCTCCTCATTAGTATTCTCTTATTTGAAGTTTACTTTCCCGACCTGACAAATTCCTTATCAATGTTTGTTGTCAGGTTTCTAGGGCCATGTCAAAGTTTTTGAAGGTGTCAATGGCAGTTACTGTAAAAGAAGCAATGAAAACCATGCATGATGGCCATCAGAAATGTGCGGTTGTGGTCGATGAAGATGATTTTCTGGAGGGATTCTTACATTTGGTGATATTAGACGGTGCCTGTCTAAGAAGCCCAGTGATGTCTCCAAGGGTGATTCAACAGCACCTGATGTATGGGATGCCAAACTTCTCTCTCTTGCTCTCTTGCTGTTTTGCTCTCACATGTTTTCAATAATAAGACAGTTAAGCCATGTCTACAGGTGAATGCATGTCTTGTTTCCTCTGTCTGCACGAAAGGGATAAGCTACCGTGGGAAGGAGCGCGGAGTTCTAACCTGCTTTCCAGACACAGACTTGGCAATGGCCAGGGAGTTGATGGAGGCTAGTGGAGTAAAACAATTGCCGGTGGTGAAACGTGGCGGAGAACCCCACAAAGGAAGGAAGCGGAGAGTCATTGCCATTCTTCATTACGACTCAATCTGGAACTGTCTCAGGTTCATATTTATGCTTCAATCTGTCGTATGATCTGTAGTTAAATATGGAGAAAAAAACTATGAACATGATTTTGATTTAAACATTTATCGTTTGTTGTCCATGCCATTGTCATGCAGAGAAGAGATAAATCACAGGAAGGCCATGTATCAGCATGCCCATAGGAAGGATGATCAAGATGAGATTGTAAATGCCAATGGCCACTAATTAATGCATCTGTTTCTCTCTCTTGGCCTGCTGCCTGCAAACACACACATATATATAGAGTTTAGAGAAATTTAGAAGCAAATTGTTTATGCTGTCTTTAGAATTATGATTAGGAATCAATAATTATAATTGGGTCCCCAAATCAGGCACTGAGTGGGGATATTAGCAAATGTTTTGCTTTGGATCCTTTTGATGTAATTTGCGGAACAAAATCTAACACACACATATATCATATATATCTGGTTTGTAATTGTGTCCCAACCAATCGTATGTATTTTATCTCCTTCACATCACTGAACAGGATACAGTTGCCTACACTATTATAGTACAAGTTATTATTCCATGCACATTGAAAAAAAAAATCCACAAATGTCTAATTTTATTTTAAAAATAAAAATCTTAACCATAAACTTAAATCATTGAACCTTTAAACTTTAAATTAAACATCTAAACTTTAAATTGAATCTGCTTGTGAAAAATAAGTTTTCTTTCATCATTAGTGCATGAAATATTTTTTTATATTATGTATATGTATATTATATATAATTTATTATCTTGTTTTATTTTAGTTAATTTTATTTTAAATATTTATTTTTTAAAAATTGTTTTTATTATCTTGTTTTAAGTTTTTAAACTAAATCTCTAAACTCTTTTTTCAAACTTTTTTTCTTCAATAAAATTTAAAATTAATTAACATTTTTCTATAATAATTAATTCTAAAATACTAAAACATATGATTTCTAAATCACCGTTAAAATTTTTTAAATTTATTTACAAGTTTTTATAAAATATTTTATTATCTTTTTCTTAAGTTCAAAGTCATGTCTTTTTATATAACTTTCAGGAATTTTTAAAATCATGTGCTAAATACGAATTCAAAATGTATTTTAAATACGTTAATCAAAATATAGAACGTATTACCGTATGTACATTTTAAATATGATATATTTAAAATAAATTGTTAAATTTTCAGTAATCAATCATGTCTTTTTTTAAAAAAAAGAACAGATGTTTTATTTTAAAGGCAACTCTAATAAATTTCACCTAAAGGAAATGGGAAGGAAAGAAAATCTACACCCTAAAGAGATAATTTGGGTTTTAATATAGGGAATAAAGAGAACAAAATTAAGAAGACCAAACCAAATAATCTTAAAAATGACATCGTTAAAAAGAAGAATCACCAATCTAACATGTAATATATCAAAAAAGGAAGTATTTGAATGTTTCCAAGTATTTGGACCAATTTTTAGAATTGGTAAAGCCCATTTATATTTATAAGGATGGGCTGGGCTTAATTCGCTTTTATATTTATTTAGGCCTGAGAGAGAAAGCCCATTGCATTATTTAAGTCCAAATCAAACTCCAACTATATATATAAAATAAAAAAAATAAAATCGCAGAGAAACTGAGAAACCAAAGCAAAAAAAAAAGAAAGCAAAGCATCGACTGAAACTGGTAAAAAAATCAAATTTCGAAATCAAAGAATGGCGTCATCGTCTAGCAGCGGCCTAACCTTCAAGTTTCATCCGCTGGTAATCGTAAACATATCGGATCACTACACTCGGGTCAAGTCCCAGATGAACCCTCCGCCGGTCACCTCCACCTCCGCCACCGTTAACGGCGTCGAACCCCAACAGCAGGCCCCTCGAGTCTACGGATGTGTCATAGGTGTCCAGAGGGGTCGCACAGTCGAGATCTTCAACAGCTTCGAGCTTCTCTACGATCCCTCCACCGAATCCCTCGACCGCTCCTTCCTCGAGAAGAAACAAGAGCTTTGTATGACCAACACTCTAGTTCATTCATTTCTTTATTTTTTTATTGGTTTTATACTTCCAATTTATTTATTTTTGCTATTGAATTTGTTTTCCCAGATAAGAAGGTTTTCCCCCATTTTTATATTCTTGGATGGTACTCCACTGGGAGCGATGCCCAGGAATCTGATATGCACATTCATAAAGGCCGTATGTTTTCTCAACCCTCCCCATCCTCTCACAGTTGTGTAGTTTATATAATTACTTTGTAATCAATGAAAATATATATTTGATTGTGTTGCTTTTTGTTAATGTTTGATTGTTATAGTGGGGGGAGGGATTTAAATTACGGTTGTGGCCGCTTTTTTGGTCGCGGCTGTTGTGTTCGGATGCTATTTGGTCCTTGTGGACTGCTATTTTCTGCAATGGCAGTTTAGGACAGTGCCGCTATCGCTATATAGTGTCTGCTATTTTAATCCCTGGTGGGGGTCTGTTTTTCCACTCCCATTTGTGACTGCTATCTACCAAAGGAACCATTATATTGTAATTGGTTGCCTCCTCTTTTCTTTGTATAATGCGTTTGGATAATAGTTTCTCCTTGTTCATTTGTTACAGTTGATGGATATTAATGAAAGCCCTCTCTATGTGCTTCTCAATCCTACAATCAATCCCGCCCAAAAGGATCTACCAGTCACCATTTATGAAAGTGGTTTGTAGCTGTTTAGTCTTTATGTCATTCTTTTATATGAATCAAATTGTCAGTGTTCAAACCAGAAGGAAGAATTTTATATCAAGGAAGAAGATAGATCAGAATAAGGATAGAGGAGAAAAGAAAGAGTTCAAACAATACATTTCGATAACCCTTCCTCTCTGTGACTCAGACCCTAATCTCCCTATTCCAACAAACAACAACGTTTTACAGACTCTAATGGTTCCCAAAACGAACTGTTTCATTAAACTAATTAAAACAGAAAAATTACTTAAATTTAAAAGACCACTTCATTAAGACTCGTTACACAAATATCTATCCTTTATTATTCTGCATCTGAATTTTTGCAACGAGGCATCCTATGTGTCATTATACAGAATTTTGTGTTATGTTTGATTAGGTGTCCGTCTAATTTGTTCCTTCATTATTGTCAATACATGCTTTGTTTTCCAACATAAGATATACATTCTATATTTGCTAATTGGGTCATTTGTGTTAACATTTCTTTATTTAAAGAAACCATCTTGCATGATCAACTTGTGTTCTTGCTTATATAAAGGGAGGACAATATCATTCTGATAGGGACACACGAACTGAAAATCTTGTGCAGTTTTAGGTAGTTTAATAGCCTTTATAGTTCCTAATTATTCTCTGGTGATAACATTTCTATTCATCCTCTTGTTGGTCACGTCAACATAAAAGAGCTGCACGTTATAGATGGGATTCCACAGCTTATTTTTGTCCGTTCAAGCTACACAATTGAGGTCCATACTTATATTTTCCAAGTTTTCATTCTTATCTACATAGTTTTCTTTTAATTTTCACCAACTGGAATTTCTGAGATTGTTTCTTCCCTTTTTTTTTTTTTTTTTTTGGGGGGGGATTAAAGACGGTTGAAGCTGAGAGGATCTCTGTGGATCATGTTGCCCATCTAAAGCCATCTGATGGAGGTTCAGCGGCAACTCAATGTAAGCTTGCATCCTTCTTAGGATTTTCTGTCAAATGTGACAATCATATTTGATGGAAGCCTTCTATTTTCTGTAATTGATGGTTACAAGTGTGCACATCTTACTTTGTATTTATGAGCAGAATCAGGGTGCTTCATCACTATCTTGTTGGAATGCAAAAGGTATCTTACTGGTATAAATTTAGTGCGAATCAAGATGTTGAATAGCAGAATCAGGGTGCTTCATCACTATCTTGTTGGAATGCTAAAAAAGGTTTTGAGAGATTTAACAAAAAATTAAAAAATTTGAGAGGAAACTTAATTTTCCTTTTGAATGAATTTTTTAAAAATCTTGAGGCAAATTAATTTTTTTTTTTTTTTATTATAAGGGCAAAATGTTTTCAAAAAAGGTGGTTCCAAGAAACCTTTATGCATGTGAATGTTTCAAAGGTTGTTCCAAGAAACCTTTATTTGTAGTGTAGAGTGGATAAAAGTTCAGACATGGAAAATACTTCAAAATAAATTATAATTTTCTATTTCCATTATAAATTTTAAGACTAAATTTGACAAGTAGTTATCTATGTAAAAAGTTATAAACGCTACCATCTTTTATAGTTTTTATGACTTTTGATCAGTCATTTCCCATTTTTTATTGGATGTTGTATATATTACTTATATAGGATAGGCTGACAAAATTTGACTATTATTATTTGGGCTATTGTGGATTACATACATGGCCATGAATTAGTTGTAATATGTTTTCCATTTCAGGTGATATTCCTTGTGAAAATTCTCTATTAAGGCAAGTATCAAGCCTCCTTAGAAGGTTACCTGCCATTGAATCAGAAAAATTTCAAGATGACTTTCTGATGGTGAGCTCCTTCTTTCTTAATATATATATATATATATATTATGGGTCTGTTTAAGCAAGTGAATATCCGTTTGTCACTTTATGTAGCCTAAAGTGGATGGATGTGTAATTGCACAATATACCACTTAAGATACTTAACCATAAGAATTAAGAAAGTAGTGATTTTTTCTGTTCTTGTGAGGATGATTTGGTTTTTCTATCATATTTTTCATTGACACAATCAAAAGTGTGGTATTTTGAAATGAGCAACCATCCCCTCAACTTGTGGCTACCTAAGTTCGGACGAAAAGATTTGAAAAACCAACCTACCTGAAGAAAGTTGGTAGAAAATCACGTCATGTTTTGGTAATAGGGTCTTCTAAAACTTGTTATTTCATAGTAGATTGTTAGAAGATTTGGAGAAGATGTTTGTTGCATGTTAATTGTTCTGATGCAACAGTGAAAATATAAAGATCATGCTAGTTAGCAAGTATGTTGGAAATAAAACTGGTGTAGATCTTGAGTCCGGACAGTTCAAAATTCACATAATCTTCATAAATGCACTGATATTAGTATAATAATTATTGCCTACTTCAGAACATTTGTATTCTTTTGGATTTGGCAACCCTCTTTCTGAGGATTTGCCTATCAATTGTTTAATCTGCTGATTTTTTTTTTTTGAAATTCTTCACAGGAATACAATGATACCTTGTTGATTACTTATCTTGCAATGTTCACTAACTGCTCAAGGTAAGGGTTATGTTTACTTTTGTTTACATAACCTTCTTTGGCTAAAATGATTTGATATTATTATTATTATTATCATCATCATCATGGTGATGACTATGGTATTTGTTTTACAGCACAATGAACGAGCTAGTCGACAAATTCAACACTGCTTACGATAGGAATAGTCGAAGAGGTGGACGGACTGCTTTCATCTAAATACGGTTATTGTTTATTAATAGGTTGGATTTTTGTTGGAGAGAATGGTGGTGGTGTTTGTGTTTGCAGTGTTTTAAAGCCTATTGGACAAAGATAATTCAATTAAGTACTAATAATATTGGTATGAATAGGGATGTTTCAAATTCCAAGAGAGATGAATGAAAGTTGGTGCTTTGCCTTACCAGCATTTTTACCGTTTTATAAATCTAGTCCCTCTATTATAGGGCCTATATCAGTTTAGTCCATCTACTATTAAACGGATCAATTTAGCCCCTCTACTAAATTACCTTAATTAGTATGTTGTTTTTAAGATTAAATTGCTAAATTTTATGATACTGGAACTCTTGGATACTGGTCCATGAGAACAAGAAGCAGCGTAACAAAGAATTTCCATTAATGTAAAAAGATACAACCACAAACAATTCACAATTGATTGATCCAGTCAGTTAATCAACTTAATTTAAAATATATATTTATTATATCATATATTATAAATATTTAAAATAAATGGTTTTTCGGTCCAGACTGATCCAACCGGAAAAAATCGACTCTATAACCCCAAAAATCGATTAAACCGACTGATACTCTCCCCTAACTGCAAGCAGATGGAGCAAAGCTCAGCTTTTTACCTGTCAAATCATATTCCCAGAAATAATTTTGTTGCATAATATTTCCAATAACAGAAACTCCAGGAAAACGTGCAGGCATAAACCCAAGGCACCTAACTCCACCACCAACGGTAATGACATAGCTGTTCCAGTGCGGCTCGAACCGAGCTCCATCGTCGAAGTGAACGATCAGTTTCGGCACCAAAGTCTCGTCGAAGCCGGTAGAGTTGAAGCAATAATCCATCGGTACGGCATCCAACTTCACTCTTGGGTACTTTGAAACCGACATCGTAAGGGCTTCCATCACCGCCTGGTACGCCGGATCCGTCAGAAACGTCAAGCTGGTGCCGGAGTCGAGGATCGTTCCACCGCCTTGTGTCACATCCCACACTTTCATTGGTATCTCCAACATTTTACCGGCGACGGAGATTCCCCTAACGTTTACAGCATAGAATGGAACGAGGGCTTGGAGTTCGAGCGTGGTACGCCGAGCATTGCCCGACAGTTTCACTGGGTTTCGACTTGCGCCGAAGGTGATGTAACTGGTGGCATTTATGTTGCTCAAATGATCAACCAGACAATAAGAAAACTTCCGACCAAATTTCTCAGCTGCATTTGTCGCGAAAGAATGTTTTGTATTGCCTAACCCCAACAGACCATCGACGTTGTTGAAAATCGGACCCTGGTACGAGTCACTGCACCCGATTAGCACGTTACGGAGTCTCGTTTTTCTACCATTTGTAAGGCCGACAGTGACGGTCTCGTCAGCAAAGACCCCCCTTGCAGCTGACCCATCTACGTAGCTGTTCCAAGACAAGTAAGATTAGGACAAAAAAAATCCATAAAATCGAAAACCGATTCCAACCGTAATCAAAGTAAATAGTTGTCTATCCATAAATAAAATCAAACACATATGTCCACTGGCACTAGGAATTGGTGGCTTTCCCAAAAGCAGACCCCACTCCGGGACTTAATGTGAACCTTACCTACTGATAATAACTACCACTGATATCTTTGTGTTGGATGTAGTTAAGATAGCAATATGGGTTATTGTATCTGCAGCCAGCCTCATCTGCTAACTCTACCAGTGACCATTTATTCCCGGATCTATAAATAGTTACGTCCGTAATCATAATAAATACGATTCAGCTACAAACGTGCTCGAAAGATCTCAATTTCCGAATCCGTATTAACTACGGGTGAGGTTTAGCCTTGTCTAATGGTTGGTGCTCTGCATTTAAATCCAAACTACAAAAGAAGCCATAGACATAAATATCAGTGAGCCCTAAATGCTATTAACCTATTTACCCAAAATATATTCACCTTTTCAGTAATGGAAATATGTAAGAATAATACCAAGTATCAGTCATTTGTGTGCAAGTATACACGGTCAGCAAGTAATACAACAATAAGCTGAGTATCGAATCCACAGGAATTGACCAAGAATTTGACTGTTTCAATTATCACTTGTCAAGGAAAAATGTTGGATTGATTTTGAAGCGGTTTTAGAAAGTGATTTTAAAAAATGGAAAGAAAATAAAACAGCGTTGGCAAGAGGAATTTTCAAATGATTGATGAGCGTTGGCAAGGGATGCTTGGTTTTCACGCTATTCATGCCAGCCTTAATAATGTTATGCCTTGGAATTATTGCCGAACAGATTCAAAGATGGCATTGCCTCTGTCGATGACAATGCCCAAAATTAACCATGTTAAACCCTTACATGTCTATAGTGAAGTTTTTTATTAATTAATTTGATTAAGTTCCAATCTATACTTCTAAGGGGGTAGATTCACTTCAGAAGTAAGCTCATCTACTTGAACATCTTCTTTCGAAGCTTCTCTCCTTGGTACTTGGCAACGATCATTACCCCTCAAGTCTATTAAGATATTAAGGTGCAATAAGCAAACAATGCCAGCGGTCGCTTGGTAAAGAATTTTAAAAAACTGAAGAACATGCTAGATGGGGAAACAATGCCAAAACATTTGATTTATTAAAAAACTAAACATAAAACCATCATTAAACGCAAACATCCCCACCAACTGTAAAAGTTTAGTTCATGGTAGGGGTATCCATCCAAAAACCTTTATCGCATCTCAACATCATCATAAAAAAATAAAAAAATAAAACAAAGAGAAAGACTAGAAAGAGGTCCATTGATGCATCCCTTTAATGTCTTCAAGCTCTCGGTCAAGCTTGTCGAACAACATTACTCCTCGGTGCAGCCTTCCTTTCAATCCGATCGTCTAATCATCCTCTAGATCAATGATTGATCCTCTTTATATAGGCAAGCATTTGACACCTAGGATAAGCCTTGAAATTTGAATTTTGAATGCGAAAGAGATAAAGGATGTGATCATCTTATCCAAAATTTGAATCCTAGGGCTGACATGTACAAGGTCCAACGGCTACCTGACCATGCATTAGACACATCTTCTATGCCAGCAGAGCTTTGGCAATTTCTAGTCTATCGCTGCCAACAACAACTAGACACTCTCTCTGGCATTCCTTCCTTCTGCGCTGCTCTGCTATGCCAAGCCTGTAATAATGCCAAAAAGCAACCATTCACACTGGCATAAACACCACTCTCAAACTCTTTATGCAAATGCATGAATTTAACATCTAAATATACTCAAAGTCAAGCAAAGATATTGTAAAATAAGCATAAAATTAGTAATTTTGAGGAGTTAATACACCCTCAAACCTAGCTCATTGCTTGTCATCAAGTAATGCAAGTAAAAAGAAATATGAAAATAGTACCTCAGCAAAATTTGGTTGGAATGCCAACAAGTGCTGGCAAGCAGAATTAGGTTCTAGTTCTATCCTCAGATATCTCAGTGCAGTAATGCCAAGTAGATAAGCAAATTCAAGTGCAACAATATAATTCTAGTGTAAGATCGTGAAGAGTGCATGAAGTGTAAGCATATGCATCAAAATTTCCTTTTACTCCCTTAGTCAAATTCACTACCTAAACTCATAATTTTTATTTTTATTTTATTCTTTCTAAGGGTTTCTGCGGGCAATATTTTAAGCTTGCTTCGCAACATTGTTTGGCGTGAGAAATAAGAGGGAGCATACCACGAACCCCACATTAATCCATACATTACTTGGCTTTTACTTTCAACTCATACCCTAAAGTTTTCAACTTGAGAACTAAGAGGGAGCAAACCATGAATCCCCAAGTAACTTATTATCTCTTGGTAGAGGAGAGTTCTACATTCTTTTCTTGCCGTGGCAAAACATTGTTGCCTTATTCTTTCTTTTTACCTTGGTATCAATTTTTTTTTCTGAGCTTAGTTTCAAGAATTCTAAGTTTGTTTGGGAACTAGATGCATATTATGTGTTAAGTGAGAGTTCAATTCCTTAAACTAGAGATCAATTGCCAAGTATACGTGGCATTACAATATTCTGTTGGCATAGGCAAACTAAGGATTTAAAATTTTATCATAGGACATAATACTTTAGAACAAATAATACTAGCCTAGCAAAATGTTAGCATTCTTCAAAATTTGACCGATGCAACATTTTTTTTAGTGGTTCGGTATGCACGACATTAATCAAATTTTCATGGCATGGCAACAGAATACAAACAGTAATATAAACATGCATGCATGGCAACAAATGTGAGGATGCACACCCCTAAACCCAAGGCGTGCATTGTCCCCAATGCATGAAAATAGTACATATATACAAATGAAAATAGTAAAAATACATGAACATGTAAATGCAATGATATGAAATTTAAAGGAGTTTAAGAAGAGGAGGACTCCACTTCGAAAGGTTCTTCTTGTGTGTCGCAGAAGACTTCCTTAACAATCTGCATCGGCTCCGAAGTGGCATGAGTGGCAATAGACGATACATGGGCAGTAGGCATTGCAGCAAGTTTCTCTTAAATTTCTTCCTCAGATTCTGGTAGTGTTTCTGTCTTGGCAGACTCAACTTAAACTGGAGAGACTGAGACTGTAGCATTAAAGCGTGTCAGAGTATGAACTAAATGAGGACTAGCTGGCATGTCATCACTGGCAAAGATATTAGTGGGGAACTCAAGGAAGGCTGGGAAAACACTCGAGGACATTCCCTCAAGAATCTTTCTGATGGCATTATCCCTGGCATGAGCATAATTCTAGAGCTTGAGATTTTGTTCCTTAGCTTTCTCTAATTTTTGAAGAATGATCTCATAGCGTTGGTAGATCTGGGAAAGTGTTGCCGCTGAACTAGTTGGCATAGGAGCATCAGGCTCTGCCTTTGGCACCTTGGGCTTGGGAGTTGGCTCTTTTGCCTTTTTATTGCCTTTGTCTTTTGAATCAGTGGTCGTGAGTTGCCTCCACAAGTTAGTCGTGATTGTTGTTCCCTTAATTTCTAGAACCTTTTTTGAGTCGATCTTTGGCACACCATGTTTTATGCAAATGTTAGAAATTAATAAGGGGAAAACAAACTGCCATTACCTCTTTCAGCACACTTATAAGTTTCCTTGATGATGACCTGACCAACATTGATCTTGCGGCCCATAATGATGAAGTACAATAGCACCAGTCTCTCTTCCGAGACAGTTTCATTTTGGGTTATTGGCATCAGATTTTCCTTGAGAAAATGATTCCACCCCTTTAGCTATGATTTTAAGTCCAACCGCTTAACTGTCTAGTGTCAATTCGATGGCACAGTCCATGCAGTGCCAGGCTCGCACAAATCTGTCAACACCTTCTTCCTCTTGGCAGTGTTCATGGAGTCAACAAACTCCTAGATGTTTGTCCTCGACATTATCCAACTCAAATATGGCATTGATATACCCTTCGTCAAAACGCACACATATACCTCGAATTATCAAAAAGGGTAAATCTTTTAAGGTGAGATGGACATAGAATTCTTGAACGATGTTGGAGTAAACTTCTATTGTTTGTTGGCATAAAAGCTCACACTTGTGCTTGGTTACCATCGCCATGAAATCTGGGGTAAATCCAAAGTTTAGTTCACTTTTGAACTCAAAATTTTTCTCATGGTAGAATGTTAGTGAGGCAAAATTTTTATCATGTTTCTTGTGGATCTCCTAATTGAAAAAGATATTGAAAGGCACAGATAAGAATGAAGCCATGGAAACAAGTTGTGGGCTTGAACGATTATGAAAATGACAAGGAAGAAAGTGAATCTTTGGCTTCTTCCTTGATAAAGAAAAGAAAGAGAAACATGAAAAGGTTTTGATCTTTGAAATGGCTAAGGGTTTAAGAAGATGAATTGTAAGAGGTTGAGTGTTTTAAGTGGGGTTATTAAATTAGCCAATTTAATGGGGATAATGATGGCTTTAGGCGTGTTTGGGGAAAAGAAAAAGAGATGATGGGATAAGGGTTTAAGTGATAAGATAGGGCGGCAAAGTGGAGTGATAAGGTGATGTGGCTAGGTTGAAATTTAAAAAATTTCAACTTATCACTTGGGTAGCTAGGGTAAATTTCAAAGAGAAAATTCACTTCCTTGGGCTATGTTTTAGCAAGCCTTGGGTGGCTAGGTTAATTCCTTTTCTCCAAAATTTCATCTACCTCATGCAAAGCCCCTGCCTTGGCATTCTGCCTGGCACAAAAACCTATACTTACTCAAAGAAAAACCTCTCAACACAGCAAAGGAAAAATAAAAGTTTAAATGAAAAATAACTAAATGAAAATTGCTAAAAAAGGAAAATATCTAACCTACTATTTACAAAAATTACACAATGATGATGATCACAGAACCTTTGCTAGGAGGATAACCTCTTTGGCATTCCTCTGAGTGTCTTCCAAATAGTGCTTCAATCGTTGGCCATTTACTTTGAAAATTGCTCCTGACTTTAAATCTTTGATATCCACTGCTCTATGGGCATATGGCTTCACAACTTCAAAGGGTCCCGACCATCTAAGCTTGAGATTTCCTGGAAACAAGTTCAATCTTGAGTTAAATAATAAAACACGTTGGCCTACCTCAAATTGCCTTGGCAATATCCTTCTGTCATGTCAACGTTTTGTCCTTTCCTTGTAGAGTCTGGCAATCTCATAGACGTATGCTCTGAATTCCTTTAACTCATTTAGGTCTAATAACCTCTTTTTTCCATCATTCCTCTATACTATATCAAGCGTTTTGATTACCCAATATGCACGGTGCTCCATCTCCACTAGTAAGTGGCATGCTTTTCCAAAAATAAGTCTAAATGGTGAAGTTCCAAGAGAGTTTTAAAAGCAGTCCTATAAGCCCACAATGAGTCATCTAGTCTCAAAGACCAGTCATTCCTTGTTGAATTTACAGTATTCTCTAAAATATTCTTGATATCCTTGTTTGAAATCTCTGCTTGGCCATTTGTTTGGGGATGGTATGCCATGTCAATCCTCTACTGAATTTCATATCTGCACAAAGCTTTAGAGATTAGATTGCATTTAAAATGGGTACCCATATTATGAATAATCTCTCTAGGGGCACCAAATCGAGTAAAAGTGTGTTTGTGCAAGAACTTGACAACAACCTTGACATTGTTCGTTGGCAAAGCAATAGCTTCAACCCATTTTGAAACATAGTCAGCAACCACAAGGATATATAAGTTACCAAATGATGGGGGGAAAAGGACCCAGGAGTCTATTCCCCATACATCAAACAATTCTACTAGCATTATGTTCTATAGTGGCAATTGGTGTTTGCCGGAGATATTTCTTGTCCACTGGCATCGATCATATGCTTTGGCAAAGTTATGAACATATTTGTATAGCGTGGGCCAAAAGAATCCTGACTGCAGCACCTTTGCAACAGTTTTCATCCCGACAAAGTAACCTACATATAGTGTTGCATGACATAATTGCAATATATTGTGCTGCTCATCCTCTGGCACACATCGTCTTATCACTTGGTTGGCACACTGTTTGAACAATATTGGCTCGTCCTAATAATATTGTCAAATATCTCGCAGGAATCGTTTTCTAGCATTATATGCCAAATCTGGTGGCGTGATATTACTTACCAAGTAGTTGACTATGTCAGCGTACCATGGCATGGATTGATTGCAAGTAAATACTCTTCAGGGAATTTATCTCTTATGGTAACGGTCTTACCATTTTCAGGGTGATGCTCTAGGCATGATAGGTGGCCAGCTACTAAGTTTTCACTACCCTTTTTGTTTCGAATCTCGAGATCAAATTCATGTAGCAAAAGCATCCATCGAATCAGTCTGGGCTTGGCATCTTTTTTGTCAAGAGGTATTTCAATGTCGAATGATTTGTATACACCACAACTTTGTTACCAACTAGATAAGATCTGATCAGTCTGGGCTTGGCATCTTTCTCAATAGTGGTGCAATTCAGTTGTGCTTTATTCAATGTTCGGCTAGCATAGTAAATGGTATGAAAAATTTTGCCACGACACTGTCCTAGTACTGCTCCAACGGCATAGTTGTTGGCATCGCACATAAGCTCAAATGGTTCATTCTAATCTGGTGCTACGATTATAGAGGCATTAATCAACTTCTCTTTAAGTTTCTGAAATGCTCTTAAAAAAGAATCATCAAATGCAAAAGTGACATTTTTGTTCTAAAAGCAAGCATAAAAGTTTAGAAATTTTAAAAAAATCTTTAATGAATCATCGGTAAAAACTTGCATGTCCCAAAAACTTCTTATACCTTTTACACTTGTAGGAGGTGGCAATTGCTTGATTACCTCTATTTTTTATAGACCTCTAATCCTCTCTTGGTCACCTTGTGCCGGAGAACAATGCCCTTATTCACCATGAAGTGGTATTTTTCCTAATTCAAGACTAGGTTTGTCTCAATGCATCTCCTCAAAACTTGCACCAAACTCTTAAGACATTTTTCAAATGTTTTGCCAAACACTGAAAAATTGTCCATGAATACTTTCAAGTTATGTTCAATCATGTCATAAAAATGGACATCATACAACGTTGAAACGTTGCCGGGGCATTACACAACCCAAATGACATTCTTCTGAAGGTAAATATCCCATATAGAAACGTGAATGTAGTCTTCTCTTGATCTTTTGGATCTATGATAATCTGATTAGGAAGCAATATAATGCCTTACTTTCCAATCTGTCCAACATTTTATCAATGAAGGGCAATAGAAAATGATCTTTCTTGGTGGTATTATTCAGCTTCCTATAATCCATGCACACTCTCCATCCAGTAACAGTTTTATAAGGAATTAGCTCATTGTTGCTATTTTGAACCATGGTCATGCCACCTTTCTTTGGCACGCATTGCACCAGGCTGACCCACGAGCTATCGAAGATGGATATATTATCCCTGCATCCAGCCACTTGATAACTTCTTTTTTAACAACCACTTTCATGCTCGGGTTCAATCTTTTCTGGCCATCAATTGTTTTGCCATGATATTCTTCCAAAATTATTTTGTGAATGCAAATGGTTGGGCTTATTCCTCGGATATCAGTCAAGGTTCATCCTAACACTTGCTTGTAATTGTTTAAAATTTCTAGCAATCTTTCCTCCTGATCATTAGTTAGATCAACAGCAATAATCACTAGCAAGGTTGAGTGTTTACCTAAGTATGGATACTTGAGATGGTCTGGCAATAATTTTAGTTCCAACTCAGGTGGCTCCTCAATAGATAGTCTAGGTGCCACGATCTCTTTTCCAGCCAACTCCAATGGCTCTAGTTGTCTGAAATAGCTTAATTCTTCTAAAGTGTTCATTCAGTGTCATCACTTGTCTCTTCTTCATTATCTCATCTGTTAGAATCATCATCTGAGTCTTGGCACAGTTGTGCCGCGTCTACCTTAAAACTAGACTCCATCATTTCATCAGTTTGGCATTCCTCAGATTCATCTGCGCATTTAAGAGCTTGAAACATATTAAATGTAACATGATGATCATTCATGCGCATAGTTAATTCACCTTTATGAACATTAATCAAATCTCTACGTGTGGCAAGTAATGGTCTGCCCAATATAATTTGGACATTAATATCTGCCTCATAATCTAAAATGATAAAATCAGCTGGGAATATTAATTTGTGTATATTTACTAACACATCCTCAATCTCACCCTTAGGATGTGCAGAAGATTGGTCTACCAGCTGAAGTGTTACAGTGGTAGGCCTTGCTTCAATACTAAGTTTTCTGAAAACAGACATTGGCATCAAATTGATGCTGGCTCCCAAGTCACACAATGTCTTACCCATAAATCTATTGCCAATGGTATAGGGAATATTAAAATTTCCTAGATCTTTCAGCTTTGGTGGTAACCGATTAAGTATCATTGCACTACATCCCTCAGTGAGAGCTACAATCTCGAAATCACCCAGCTTCCTCTTTCTGGACAAGATGTCCTTCATGAATTTAACATAATCGGACATCTGCTCGAGAGCTTCCACCAATGGTAGATTGATTTGCAATTGTTTAAGTACTTCCAAGAAACGCTTAAATTGATGATCCTGCTTGTGCTTTTGTAGTCTTTGTGGAAACGGTGAGGATGGATAAGCATAAGCTGGCTCTGTCAACTTTGCCAAGGTTTTGCTGGCTTCCGACTAAGATCTGGCATCAGACTACAGTTTGTCATTGCTTATGTCAACTTTTTTCTTCTCTACTTCTTTTGGTTCATCTATTGGTCATTTATTCTCCTCTTGGCAACTATTTGGCTGCTTGACAGATGTCTCAGCCTCACATTGTTTGCCACTCCAAAGAGTTAAAACTTTGCACTGTTCATTGCGATTTTGCCTAGCATCCTCTGTATCACTTGGCAAAGCTCCATAGGGTCTGTTGCTGAGTGCACTGGCAATCTGTCCAATATGTACCTCCAAGTTTCACATAGATACTGCCAAACTCTGGACAGTTGCATCATTCCTATCTATGTATTCTGTTAAAGTCCCCTTGTTGTTCCTTTGTGCTGCACAAAAATTATTTTGTGCCCTCTGTGGCATGACATTTTGGTTGACCCCTGACATGACATTATTGTTCTGCCTTTGAATGTTGTTGTTCTGACACTGGGCATTGTATTAGTTACCTTCTTAATTTCCCTAAGCTAAATTTGGGTGTTGTCTCTATCTTGCATTGTAAGTATTGGAATTTGGATTATAATTACGAATAAATTACCAACAAAATCTACCAACTCAGGGTTGGCATGGCAATCTTCCTTGTGATGATCCTCTCCATATATTGTACAGAATGGGTCTAATGCCTTAACTTCTTGGACCTCATTACTCTTTTGCAAAGTTCTCACCATGCTAGTAAGATTGGAAATCTCAGCATGGATGGATGCGAGTTCATCTATCTGTAATTTCCCACCAATTTTAGTTCCGGTCCCAAGTTTGGCAGTATGATATTCAAAATGATTGAATGAAATCCTCTCAAGGATGACAATTGCCTCTGTATAGTTTTTGTCAAGCAATAAGCCATTTGCCGAAGCATCAACAACCGTTCTGGCTTGTGCATTAAGCTCATTGTAGAAGGTTTCCATCTGGGTCTATTTTGGGAATCCATGCATGTGACACCTTCTCAATATGTCTTTATATCACTCTAGGGATCATATAGGGTATCATCATCAGCTTGTCTAAATGTGATAATCTCACTCCTCAGCTTGGCAGTGAGTTTAGATGGCTGGAATCATAGCAAAAATTTCTGGCATAGATCTCCTCATGAGGTGACAGAACCAGGTGGCAAAGAACTTAGCCACATTTTTGCTCTATCTCTTGGGGAGAATGTAAACAACTTCAGCTTTACTATATCATCTGATACTTTAGGCTGCTGAAATAGTTGGCAAACCTCCATGAATTGCTTCAACTTTTGCCTCGAATCTCTAGTAGGTGCTCCATCAAAATGTTCTAAATTCAAAAGTGTTTGTATCATTACCAGTTTAAGTTCAAAATTAGGTGTATTTATCTTGGGACCATCTGTCCTGGCATCAAATTGTCAATGTTTGGTGCCAAGTGTTCTCTAATAGGTCTGTCTTCCTCCACATTAATGGTTGGGGAAACAAAAGCTGGTGGTATCCCATTGTTATTTGATGGATTTCCTCATTGTTTAACATATCATTTCCTCTATTGCCTTGTTGAGCCATCTCTCGAACTTTTTTCTTTAACCTTCGCAGGGTTCTTTCGATTTTTGGATCGTATGGCCAATCTTCCACCACATGGCGGTTTCTGGTCATACACCTGCCAAAACAAAAGAAAAAAATAAAAGGTAAAAAACAAAAAAATACAAGTAAAAATTTAAAAATAATAAATTTCATCACAATCCCCGACAACGGCGCCAAAAACTTGTCGATTGTGCTAACGCTTGGCAAAAGGGTAGAAAATGTAATGAAAATATGTAAGAATAATGCCAAGTATGAATCTTTTGCGTGCAAGTATACATGGCCAATAAGTAATACAACAATAAGCTGAGTATCGAATCCACGAGGATTGACCAGGAATTTGACTGCTTCAATTATTACTTGTTAGGGAAAATGTTGGATTGATTTTGAAGTGGTTTTAGAAAGTGATTTAAAGAAATGAAAAGAAAGTAAAACAATGCTGGCAAGAGGAGTTTTCAAATGATTGATGAGTGTTGGCAAGTGATGTATGGTTTTCACGTTATTCATGTTAGCCCTTAATAATGTTCTGCCTTGGAATTATTGTTGAGCAGATTCAAAGACGGCATTGCCTCTATCGATGTCAATACCCAAAATTTACCATGTTAAACCCCTATATGTCTATAGTGAAGTTTTTCATTAATTAATTTGATTAAGTTCCAATATATACTCCTAAGAGGTAGATTCACTTCAGAAGTAAGCTCATCTACTTGAACATATTCTTTTGAAGCTTCTCTCTTTAGTATCTGGCAACGATTGGTTCCCCTCAAGTCTATTAAGATATTAAGGTGCAATAAGCAAACAATGTCAGCGGTCGCTTGGCAAAGAATTTAATAAAAAATGAAGAACATGCTAGATAGGGAAACAATGTTAAAGCATTTGATTTATAAAAACTAAACATAAAACCAGCGTTAAACGCAAATATCCCCCACCAACTGTAAAAGTTTAGTTCATGGTGGGGGTATCCATCCAAAAACCTTCATCGTATCTCAACATCATCATCATAAAAAATAAAAATAACTAAAACAAAGAGAATGGGCTAAAAGGGGGTATGTCGATGCAGCCCTTCAATGGCTCCAAGTTCTCGGTCAAGCTGGTTGAACCACGTCGCTCCTCGACGCAGCCTTTCTTTCAATCCGATTGTCCAATCCTCCTCTAGATCAATGATCGATCCTCTTTATATAGGCAAGCACGGGATACCTAAGATAAGCCTTGAAATTTGAATTTTGAATGCGCAAGGATAAGGGATGTGATCATCTTATCCAAAATTTGAATCCTAGGGCTGACGTGTACAAGGTCCAACGGCTACTTGGTCGAGCATTATACACCTCTTCTATGCCAGCCGAGCTTTGGCAATTTCTGGTCCATCGCTACCAACAGCAACTCGGCATTCTCTCTAGCATTCCTTCCTTCTGCTCCGCCAAGCCTGTAATAATGCCAACAAAGCAACCCTTCACATTGTCATAAACACCACTCTCAAACTCCGTATGCAAATGCATGAATTTAGCATCTAAATGCAACTAAATGTACTCAAAAGCAAGCAAAGATATTGTAAAATAAGCATAAAAATCAGTACTTTTGAAGAGTTAACACATCTCATTCATAAATAGAAAATTTTAAACATTTAAATAAATTTAATCTCATATATTTTATTTATTATATCGCTGACAACATTAACTGAGTTAAATTTAATCAACTCTTTAATTGATATTTAAAAATAAATAAATAAAACATGATAACCTTTTAATTTTATCAATTAAATTAAAAAACACCGCCCATCATCAATGTATTAAATAATATTATATTTATAAATGTCACGTTTTTTTTTCAATTTTTTATGAAAATAATGTATCATAATATGTGATTCAATTTTATTTTCCCTTCCCTCTAGGTCTGTTTAAAAAATGAAGTTTGACTTATTTAAAAGTAAGTGTTTAAAGTATTTTTTTTCATGGGAAAATGCATGTATTAGCGGTAGAAACGATTTTTTTTTACAAACCTAAACAAAGTCTATTTGTTTCCACAAACGCTTGTGCATGGAATAATTACATTTTTCATTTAGATGTTTAAAGTTTTTTATATCAAAATAGGTATCATATTTAAGATGAATATATTTTTTTTTTAAAAAACTTAATTCTTAATACCATAATAATAAATTTTTTAATTTTTTTATAAACTTAAATCTCTCTTGTACTTATTTTATCACCACCCTTCGTAAAATAAAATGATTTTAAATCTACCCTTGTACTGGTCTACAAAATAAAAATAATCAATACATGCTAGTTATTATTATCATAATTCATAAATTTAATTTCAAATACAATAAACAACATTACAAGAGAGAAAAAGAAAGTACAAGCGAGAAATCTCTAAGTATTTCAAGTTTTTAAAAGAATTATAAGAAATTACATGTTTAAATGTGAGAAATTTTACACATTTTTAGTGTAATGATGACAGGAGAACTTGAAACAAAATCTCCAATCCTAAGCATACAACAATCTATATGGAGTAATAATTAATTATCATAATTATAATCATATATTGAAATCCATCAATTTTTGCAGTGGTGAAGTTAATCAGTGTAGTGCTAAAAGTATTCAAATTGTACGTAGTCAGATGAATTGGATTTTTGAGCTGCGCCTGCTTGATCTCCAACAAGTTCATTATGGAGATGATGATGACCGCCATGGCTGTTCTTCTTCTCTTCTTTCGCGATCAACTGCAAAAAATCCACCGGTTCCGGTACGTGCGGCGGCATTGCGCTCCTCACCAGTGCCCAATTCACTCCTTCGAAGAACGGGTGTTGTTTTATCTCCGTCGCTCCCCGCTTGCACGCGATGCGTTTGCTCGGTTCTTTAACCAGCAGACCTCGTATGAGGTCCCGAGCCACGTAGCTGACTTGTGGTGTTTCTGGGAATCTCAATGGCTGCCCGACTACGTTGAACAATGTGGCTCGGTTGCCTTGGCCTTTGAATGGGGTCGTCCCATGCAAGAGTTCGTATAAGAAGATGCCGAACGTCCACCAGTCGACTGCGCTGCCGTGTCCCTCGCCGCGGATGATTTCCGGGGCTAAATATTCGTGTGTACCGACGAACGACATCGACCGGACGTTGGTCGGTTCGGCCATTAACTCCGGCATGGAGCCTCCCACGAAGAGGCCGAAATCCGATTTGGATTTGCGGTTCTTTTTGCTAGGCAGGATGCGGGGGAAGAATGTGGAGGGCTGCATGCAACCTTGCCCGAGCACTTGCTCGTTATCCAAGATGCCGCCTTTGCCGCCCCCGTTGCTTGCTTGATGATTGGATGAAGATTTCACCAGTGTCGGATTGACGGAGCAACGGAGAGATAGGTCGAAATCGGAGAGCATTATGTGTCCTTCATCTCTTACCAACACGTTCTCTGGCTTCAAATCCCTGTATACAATGCCTAGCATATGCAAATACTCCAGTGCCAGCAACACCTCTGATGCAAAGAACCTGCAAACCCCAAAATAGATCACCAAAAAATGTATTAACAACTGGATAATAAAAACCAATGCCGGATCAAATGATAAAGAGTTCGATAAAGGATATGAACCTTGCAGCTTCCCCTGTGAAATGCTTGTTGGGTTGCTTTTGGCGTAGGGAATGAAGATTTCCCCCACTGCAGAATTCCATGACCAGACAATAGAATTTGTCGGTCTCAAAGTAGGAATATAGAGTAGGCAAGAAAGGGTGGTCGAGAAGGCCAAGAATCTCTCGTTCCGTTTGAGCTCTCAATAACTTGTTTCTACTTGCCAAAGATGCCTTGTCCATCACCTTCATGGCGAAGAAACCATTGGTTCCTCTGAGTTCGACTAGGTACACACTCCCGATATCTCCGTATCCAATGCGCTTGAGAAGCCGAAAGTTGCTGAGACCGATGGGGCCTTTAGCACTCACCGAGTTAATGGCGTCCCACCGCACGTCTCCCCCGGTGTGCGGCCTAAGCGGCGCGGTGGTGGTCTCCATGCTTTCACCGCGGCCGCTGTTTCTACTTCCCGAAAGATTGCTGTTCTTTGCATCATTTGGTTTCATGTCAGCTTCGGTTGGCGTCCTGCGCATATTTGCAGGAGCCATGGTTTTGGGGTCGTTTTCATTCACTTGATGTGCTGGATTGCTAGGTTTGGTGTTCTTTTTCTTGGATTGAGAATCTGTTGCTGCTCCCGATGACTTATCGCCCAGCTTCATCACCAGAACAAGATTTAACAACAATTATCATTGAAATTCAATTCAAAACAAAAACAAAAAAAAAAAAAAATGCTACCTCTTTTTCAGAAGAGTTGAGCATTTTATTAGTTTTCGTCGACATCGACCTGATTCGAAAAAACTCGACTGATTTCCTGGTCATCACATAAAAAGAAAATAACCAAGTGAAGCCAAATCATGGGTTGCAAATGCATGCATATACATAATTACATTACATATACACATATATGAATGCAGAGAATGAAAACAAAAAAAAAAGGGTGAGGACTAACCAGAAAGAATGAAGGAATGAAGAATTAATTGCTGTAAATCAAATTATAAAAGAAGTTAAGGAAACAGCCGGCTAAGAGGATTCTGGTGGGAAATGAAAATGGAGCAGCAGCGGCAGCACCACCCATGATAGAGATGTAAAGATGGGGAGTGTTTGACGGTGCATGTTTTATTATTGTAATGGTAATGGGGAGAGAGTTGAGGATTAAAAGAATAAATTAACCATGGGAGATAATTAAAAGCCAAACAAACCCATAAGCTAATTCAAGTATTTGAGGATTTAATGAATGGTTCACCGTTTAATCCTCAGTTCTGTATGAAATAGAGAAATTCTGGTTTAATTCATGCCAGAGTAATAAATCTCTTGCCCTCAATATTTTGGGAAAAGATTTCTTTTTTATTTGGTACCATCTTATGTTTGTCTTGTCTAAAGTTATCTACTGTTATTTTGTAAACAGCAAAATCAAGTTGGGTTTCATTTACTTTATAAGACCAATATAATTAATATTGAGAAAAACTTCAATACACAGGCTAGTTTATACAAGCTTTTTAATTGTAGGGGTAGAAGGTTAGTGTAGGGCTTAAGGTTTAGAGGTTTAGGTGTTATAGTTTAGAATTTAAGATTGGTATTTAAAATTTAAGATTTAATATTTAGAGTTTAGGGTTTAGTTTTTTAGGGATTATTTTAGTAAATTAAGTATGTGATGGTTTTAAAATAATTTAGGGATGCATCAAAATTAAACTCATTAATATATATATATATATATATATATATTATTTTGATAATTCAAATATTACCGTAACAAGAGAATTTCTCATCATATTTATACCAAATTAATAAATGATGTATTATCAGTTAATATTCTTGAACAATCACAGAGCCTAAAATCTTTATTTTCTCATTTTTCCAACAATGAACACTAATACTTTCTTCCTTAGAGTCCCGCTTTTCTCCCCTCTAGGATTAGAATTAAGTTTTATAAAAAAATATTCTCCTCTTTATTTTTTTTATTATTAATCAACAAATTCAAGAAAATAATTCGTGGATAATACAAAAATTATGAAATAACAATTGTTGTATATGGTATATAAAATAAAGGTGATTTTTGTATAGGTTGAGCGGCTACGGCCCCTCCCACCATTCAAGTGCATCACCCATGTTATATATATATATAGATAAGATTTATTTATACAAATCGCAAAACTTAAAATTTTTTTTATGTATGAGTAAACCCCTCCCAATTGATAACTATTATATATATAATCTTTCCTCAATTAATAACACAATGATAAATAGTTGTGTATATAACAGATTAAAATCCAACAGTCCACATCAACTAGTCTTGAAATTGTGGTAAATAACTTGCATTGCTTAGATCTTTAAACATAAAATGGCTTTTGTAGAGTTGCAGAGGAATGCTAGGTCTTCAATTGTTGATAGGGCATTCTCTTCTTGCAATCTAAATGAATTAAGTTCAACTTTAACCTCCTCCTCCTCCTGCTGCTGCTTCATATATCATTAAACACCAAAAAGCCTTCCTGGAAAAGTATTGTCCGTCTCTCAACTGCTAAGAAACCCTACTCAGACTCAACCACTGTACAGACAGAACCGAGTTCTATCAAAAACTCTTGGAGAAACTTAAACCCATTAATATAAAGAGTTCTCCATCTAATACTCTTGGAGACACTTAAACGTGGCAACAAAACGACTTCTATTGTGGCTTCCTTAATGGTGCACACCGTTACCATTGCTGTACACACCGTTTAATGAACCGTTGGCAGACTTCAAACAGTTTCTGTTTTGCCAGACCTTTGGAGGTGCTTTTCCGGTATTTATCCCGTTTGCCACTCTGTTGCTTACATGATCAGACTTGTTTAAAAGCAAATCCAATTGCCCACATGATGCTGCAATGAGTCCTGGAGATTTACAAAAACATATAAAGTGAATTCGACTGTCAAAGTTAGACGGATGATTTTTAGGTGTTACTTGATGAAATAAAAGGATCTTCATAAGACATAAAACAAGCTCCAAGTGATATTGTTACATATGGACTATTCTGAATTAACCAGGCAAATCTTCTCCAACCCTAAGTCAATTAACTCTCTGACTTTCAGATTTAATCCAGGAAAACCTGAAAGCAAATGTATGTCATTAACTCTCTGGATTAAATGTGCATTTCAATGCAGCTGAAATAAATTTTTGCATTGAATGAGAATTAGTAGCAACAAGAACTAAAATGTGCAATGTTCCAAAATATAGTGGACAAAATGACCTACATGCAGTAGCAGCCTTGAATTTCAACTACTAGTTATAGTGGATTCTGAAGAAAATGCATCATTAAGCAAATGAAGGCATAACACCGATAGAGATAGAATAATTTAAATACCAAACAATTATTCTGCAACAAATATACACCATTAATGCCAGATTTTATGGATAAGCACCTGAGAAAAGTGCAGAAGGTTTTCTTGGTCTGGACTTGAATTCAGGATGGAACTGAACACCAATAAAATATGGATGGCTTGGTAATTCTACAATCTGTACAGTCAAAACATACAATGCTCAAAACCATCAGGAACTAAATATAGAGGTAATGATCAATGAAAATGTTGAGCAGAGTGGGTTTTCATACAGATATTCTATGCTACTTGTATGTAACTTACCTCCATCCTCCTACCACTTTCATCTCTGCCAACAAATGACAAACCAGCTGCTTCAAGTTTTGATATCATATCAGGATTGACCTACAAAGGACGACCATCCTTAAGAACTTGAAATAAGCCATCACCATTATCATATAGCATCTAATAATCCCATGCGTGAGTAGACTACCTCATATCTGTGCCGATGCCGTTCATCAACAAAGGTTGCATCACCATACCTAGAATAAACAAGTATTAAGATAAAGAAATGACTAATGGAATATAAAGCCTGAACGATTTCAAGAAGTTTGTAACATCACATTTAGGGATTAAGCTTAAGGGAGCCGTGTTCTTACAACTTGGCAGATTTGCAGTCAGGAACCACAAAGTAAGTCCTCCTTGATCCCAGACGCATTGTTCCTCCCATATGAGTTTTTGAACCCTGTAAAATAAATCAAACAATACATACTATTCACTTAATGGGACAAGACAACTTTTTTTTTTTTTTGGGGGGGGGGGGTTCAAACATAATATGCTTATAAACCTCTGGCATAAATATGACGCAAGGATGTGATGTTTGGGGATCAAACTCTTCAGTGTTCGCATCATGCAAACCAAGAACTGAACGTGCATACTCTATGACAGCTATCTGCATCCCAAGGCAGATGCCCAGGAAAGGAACTTTGCTTTCACGAGCATACTTTGCAGCAAGAATTTTCCCTTGTACTCCCCTATCACCAAAACCTCCAGGAACTAAGATACCATCAGCACCCTACATTAAAAGACCTTTTAGAGGTTCTTTCGAAGGAAATAGCTCAAGAGAAACTGAAGGATATAAACTCAAAAAGAAAATTAAATCATCCGCATGAAGAAATGTGGTGTGAAAAAACCTTCAAACGATTCCATGCTGCTTTGTAAGTGTCAGGATCCTATAAGGTGTAAATTATAGACATTATGAGAACACAAGTACTACCAGAAGTAAAAGTGCTGGGCAAATATTTTCTTTAT